>VMBQ01007039.1:10366-49157 GCA_007657795.1 Dreissena rostriformis | reverse complement strand
TTCTAAAATATTAAATACAATATTTCAGCAAGTGGAATTTTCATAAAGTACATAAGTAAATCTTATCTCCGAATATTTTAATGAAGCTATATATATAATGAAAAACTGCAGATAGTGTATAATGGCTGCGAATTTTAATAACAGTATATACAACGTTTGATATCGAATGATTATCCCCAAATCTTATCGACATCTAAGGCTCGTCTTTTGACCAAATCTGAAATTCACATCATATGAAGATTATCTCGAGTTAAAAAAGTAATTGTCGATCTGATATCCGAACATAGTTTGACATGGTTAGTATACTAATAGCAGTACACTACACAATTGAATTCGCAGATTGAAGGTTAGCATGTCTTTCACATACACTTAAGAATTCTAAACGTTCACGTAAAACATTGAAGCAAATGTGATTGAACATCTCGTACCACTGTGGCACAAACTGTCACTCTTAATGTGCTTGCAGCTCAATACCTCTATATCATAGCAATTTAAACTATACACATCCATGTTTCAATCAATTATACAGCGTCATGAACAGCATTGTGTTTATAGAGGTTTGATATCACAGCCTTCGTCAACCTCTATTCCGATACTTGTTTGATAAAATGATCAAATCCTTTCACGTTGTCCGCGGAAAAAAATATATTATTGCTAAGCATATTCACTTGCAATCGTACAAAAAGCCATTTTAAATATGATAACGTTAACATTGTTATAACTTAAAAACATTAAAACATTGTGTTTATACATGTATGTGCAACACAATGCATGTAGTTGCGTTGTCCTGTATTTTCTACTCAACATCCGAATATGTAAACAAGCACATACCTTTGAAATACAAACATGTGTTTATTCGCAACATTCGGTTGACAGGTATTTTAAACGTATTTAAACAATACAGATATTGATGTATCTAACATTTTACGTCCTACACACATTATGGTGACTTTTATAAATGTTAATTGAGGAGAGACATTGGCGATCACAAGGTTATAACCCACAGTAAAGCATGAAACTGTACATTCTTTCAATGCTTGATGTTGCATATTCGTGTAAATACGGTTATGTTCATGCAAAATATTGTGTGGATAACATGTATAATCTTTTTTTTCAATTTGCTGATTCTGGCTTCATAACATTTATTTATTTATTAACCTAGATTTGTTTAGTATTATAAAAATCATAAGCGCAAAAAATGTATTCTAGCTATAGCATATGAATGATGGTATTGTATGTGGGTAAATAATGATTGTATTATATATCTAACCATAACACAATGATAAACAAAATGTTAAAAACGTGACATCATGTATGTATATGTTATTGATGTATTTAGACGATGTACTCTGTACAAGTCTCAATAAAGTGTCTTGTCTTGTCTTGTCTATTATTACTGACATTGTTTCTATTCGTGATACCGCATCTTGGCTTCCCCGATTAATTTTAATTGTATAACCAAGTGATCGCATAAAACTTCCTAATTTTGCTATAAACACAAGCGTTATTTCAAAAGGATCGAGATTATCATAATTGGCTCTAAATAAAAGCAAGCAGTTGTTTTCGAAATGATAGAAAACTTAAGTTTTGGATACTTGTATCACCTCTTATTTGTTTCTTTACGAAAATAATTTCAACTTCGTTACTACTTAAAGCTATCGGGCGAAATAATTACATGTATCAAGTTTACATGCCAATTTACTCAAATAAGGAAAGCGTAACGATCCAGTGCCTTTCGGAATTCATATGTCAGGTTTTATTACCGCCATCCGGTCGTAAAACACAGGTGTGATATGTCACGGGGTTAACGCAAATACCGATAAAATGAATTCGGATAAAATGCAATTGTCCGAAAATTAAAGGGGCCGTCCAACACTTGAAGCGTCGTGCGACGCAAAACTATATTTTGGGAAATTATGAAGATTGGTTATAAATCTAAAAAATACATCCGCTCGAAGTGTGAGCGTGGATGGTCGAGTGGTCTAGGCGGGAGACCTTTTACTCCAGGACTCCAGGGGTCAGTGGTTCGAGCCCTATTGAAGGTTACTTTTTTTCCTTTCCCTCCACACACACACACGGCACAAGACCACTCCAAATATTGTCATACTTTTCATTAACAAGTCAAAAAGCTGTAACAAACAGATACATTCAAAATTCGTACCTACTTTCTAAGTCTAACAATTTTGCCAACCAATAGGTTCATTTGGTTCTGTTTTATGATATGAACACATATCATAAGTTGACTATTTTTTTGTTTTACGACAATATAAAATACTGGGCAGGTATAATTTTGTAACAATAACAAAGTTCTAAAGCTAGCCGTTAATGTAACATCATATAACAGAGAAGCATAATATATTGGTGTCAGTATTACAAGTTCATGAATTGAAACAATTTGTGAACTTCTTACGTGATAATGTTCTGCTCTATTTCTACCGAGTGGTTAAACTGGTTTTAAAGCCATTTCTGCTCAAGCTCATTGTGAATACAACGGGTCTTCCATTCGTTTTAATGGCGGTAGCAGGCGATGCTTTACACACAAATATGGGTATCGGATGACAAGGAAAAGCATATCCGTTCGTTCAAAACAACAAAGGCAACAATGCTTAGCTGTAAACTATGAAATCCAATAAGGGGCATTCATCGCTATTTGTATTGTTGCATTGTTAAGGCAAGTCGGCTTAAGTCAAAATACCGTGGTTGTTTGTTATTTTAGAACCACATACTATTGGTTTATATAAGAACGAAGGTTTCCTAATATTATTATTTTGTGTATTAAAACGAATTATATTTTCCCAAAAAAATATAGAAACAACTTGTATGTGTACAAATGATGATTTTGTCAAAGTGTAGTGCTTATTTTATAAATCGTCTTTCAGTAAGCATTTCCGATATGAAAGAATGTAAATATCTCTGTTCTTAAATAAAGGCATTGGGAAAACGCACATAAAAGACGGTATTTCTCATTCTATGTCTTGAAGGACTTTACACAATGTATTTCGGCTTCAATCTAAGCTCCATCATCAAAATTGGAAATAAGTACTATACAATCATTGGTTTCAAATGTATGTTGTCCAGAAAGGACTTAACTTATGCGTGTATGTACTTTAATACGTAAAACCGTACAACGTTGCTCTCATGTTGCTTTTATGAATATAAAAAAACTGACGAAATAAGTTATTATTAGAAATAATGTTCTCTTCAATTGCACCTTAGTTGCAGTAATATTGGGTTAACGTTTATGTATTCGTGCGGTTTATGTAATTATTTATCGGTTACATGTGATTTTTTTTAAAGCTACGGCTTCAAACCGTTTATATATTATAATTTTGATTCACCGATTAATATCTATTTTTTTTTAAATATATGTTATTTTGATGAAGCAGAAAGACAATGGGTATCGATCAGTTAAACTAGCCGCTGAGCATGCAATCGGTCAGAACGAGCTCTGTGTCAGACCCAAACATTCGACCTCCGCTCCATTACCAACGGTGGTATTTGCCTTCGTACTTGAAGTTGCTAATGTTTGACATAATACGTAGCAGTTCTTGACTCAATCGTTACTTTAGATACTAATACTCATATAACGGTCAAGTTACATATGAAATGCCAGTGTCAATAACATAAATGTAAAACATATAAACACAAATGTTAAGGCGAAATAGAACACACATAGAAATGATTATCAGATAACGTGTAACAATTGAATTAATTAATAGACAACTATATAAAGATTTCGTAGGAAGTTAATACGGTTTGTTTAATAATCGTATGATAACAATGCCTCGTAACAAGTCTATTCATATATGTGCGTCCTATTAAATGCAAAATATACTTTGACATGACACTTTCGTACACGTGAACTGTACTGATTTATGACTGATATTAATCAATGTTATTCCTTAACATTCGCGATCTTGCATCAACGTTGCAATATCTCGCATCGTGATTTTAGGATCTTGCATATAATTCTTGAGTTTTCGCGAATTGTTCTCGCTTCCTAGCATTGTTTTTTTCGCACTTACGGCATTTGAATTACAAAGTGCGAAAACACGTCGCCAAGGTACGAGATAACGATGCTAGGTTGCGAAACAAACATACGAGATTGCCAAGTTAGAATCATATTCACATATGGTGGCTTTGTGACATTGCTTCAGTACAGGGCGAAATAGTGAAACAACCACGCGAATGGCAAAACTAATATTCACAACATTTTTGTGCTGCTAACAGGTGTGTACAACCCATATAGCGTGTACACAATTCTATATAGACCTTTAATTGCCTGTCTATGGGACATTATCAAAGCAAATTTACAGATGATTTTTTGAAATGACTGTACTTGATAGGTTCACTAAAAAATAGTAATTGTCATAAATTGTTTCCTAATTGTTTACTGATATTCAAATAGCTCCGTGTAATATACTGAAACAACAATTTATATATAATTAAGAGAAATTTTTCATTATAATACGCACAAAATATATGTACATAAATACATCATATTTGCTTTTGTACAGCAAAAACATATTGTTTTTTGCACAAGATACTCACAGCGCGTTTCTACTTTATTCCATATATTTGAATAAATACATGCACTCCAGCGCATAAACATTATGCTACAATCAAGTGAGTTGCAGCTTATAAACTTTGAATCTGCAATAATCCCGAAAAGGAAAGTACTTGGCCAAATCGGGTTGGTTAGGGGTATCTACGCGATGATCGGGATCATCCATTGTAATCGTAATATGTTGAACATTCGGTGTTTAATCGTGATTTAAACGGATTTGGCATGCACGTTAAAAGGTTTATAAGTTGGACTCCTGATGTTTAAGCTAATACGGTTTTGGATATTCTGCTCACCATCAGACATAATTGTGTATGTTCTGGAATTGCGGCATATTCGGAAATTCCTCTACACGGCTTAAACATGTACTGGCTACCCAAGCGGAATGTGCAAGAAGCTAAAATGATTCAAGTAACACAATTCTCATAAGAATAAACATGCGTAAGATATGGTGATAAAGTAATGAATACCATTATATTTCTGCATTTTTTTTTACAAATGAGCGCCGAGCAGGAGACATATAACTACATTAAAAAAGAGATGACAACTGTTTACCAATACGCAAATAAGTAGAAACTTTGGATACGACTTTGGCAATACATTCTAACATTGTATTATTGACAATGTCCGCCTATTTAATCCCAAACTGTTCATGGATATTATAGTTTGTTTTAGTAATCCATTAGCATAGCACCCATAATTTAGTTGAAACATGGCTTATAGAAATCCATAATCGTCATTGTATAATAAGAATGTTTCTTTTGTAAACAGGAAATACCCTTTTTTAAAGTTATACTGTACTTATAATAAATGACAATTGCACGTAATTCTTACACATGCTTTTGCTTTACTTAACACTTATGATCGTTCATGATATTAAATATCGAAACTGGCTTGACTGTTTAACCTATCCGGTTTTCGAGTTTTATGATACATTGTATTTGATGGTGATATGAGCTTCGGTGTAAACGCGGTATCGTTACTTCTGGTGCAGATGTACTTTTAATATTTTAACTGCGTTAATGATGGTATACAATATATAACTCACTCTCTCGGTTAGTTATAACATCGTGTTATCATTGAAAACGATGGTTTGAAGTGCGCCATTTCAAAAAAAAAGTTTTTTGTGGGTGTCTTTATTTTGCTTATCGAGCTCTAGATATCATCCGCATCCAAACGGGTATAACATGGTTTGATTAAATGCCATAATTTTACGTTATTTACATGTAGTTTAGTATACATATTATTTCACTATGAGGATGTTCGAAACTGAACGCTAGAAAGCCAAATGCAGAATTGTAGTGAAGTAAGTGTTAAAACATCATCAAATCGGTTAGTAGTTACCTTTAATGTTCAATTCGTAACGCTTTGGACATTTACATGAGGAAGTTAAGGTATGGTAAGTAAATTATTCATCAAGAGATAACACACTTTATGAGGCAAGAACTGTATAAGTGTACACAGACGATCTCTTTTCTCAATTAGCATATTAAAATGACGCTCTAATTCGAAAACATATTGATATTGATATGTTCACACTTCAATACAATATAAATCGACATTGACATGCAACTAGTTTGTTTCCGCTCTCAACACACGTTTGTAGCGTATACTCGGTTTGAATCAAGCGCCTGAAGTGTATTATTCGTTCGAACCAAGCGTCTGTAGAGGAAAGTCGGCTTATAGGTTACGCATCCCCAAACAATTTTCTTCTTTGTTATATATAGAATTCGCAATCTTTGATCTCAAATTTCACCATGACCGAGCGCATATCCAATGTATCACTATACATGACTGGAAAGGTGGTTTCATAAGCTTACAAAAACACTGCACTAGAAAAAAATCTATACGTTGTAACTCAAAATAATAACCTTAGAACATATGCACTGGTTTTGACAGACACGACACAACCATCTTGAATGCAAACAATTATCCCTACTATTGAGGCTGGCAACCTCCAACATACAAAGAAATGCATAAATCAGGCCTTTTGCCCTCTGACTTACACATGTACCTTTAAACTGATACCAAAACTTATCATTTGAAATGCAGTTTTGAAATCTTATGCACCAGGACCTGCATCATATGTGCTAAGTAGCAAACTGACTGCATGTTACCCCCCAAATTCCACTTCCACTTCAGGATAATGTAACCTTATACAAAGCATCGGGAGGTTAAGAATGTTCATACCTGGTGTCAGTAGTGTATATTGTGTTCGAACCAACTATCAGTAGTGTAACATATATTCAAAATCAAGCGTTTGCATTGTATATGTGTGTTATGCCTAGCGTCTGTAGTGTATAGCCTGTTCGTACCTAGAGTTGGTAATATAGAGGCTGTTCTTACCTAGCGTTGGTAGTGTATAGTCTGTTTGTACCTAGCTTCGGTCGTGTATAGTCTGTTCGTACCTAGCTTCGGTAGTGTATAGTATGTTCGTACCTAGCTTCGGTAGTGTATAGTCTGTTCGTACCTAGTTTCGGTAGTGTGTAATCTGTTCCTACCTAGATTCGGTTGTGTATAGTCTGTTCGTACCTAGATTCGGTAGTGTATAGTCTGTTCGTACCTAGTTTCGGTAGTGTATAGTCTGTTCGTACCTAGCTTTGGTAGTGTAGAGTCTGTTCGAACCTAGCTTCGGTAGTGTATAGTCTGTTCGAACCTAGCTTCGGTAGTTTTACGTATGTTCGTACCTAGCTTCGGTAGTGTTTAGTTTGTTCGTACCTAGCTTCGGTAGTGTATAGTCTGTTCGTACCTAGCTTCGGTAGTGTACATTTTGTTCGTACATAGCGTTGGCAATATAAAGCATGTTCGTACCTAGCTTCGGTAGTGTATAGCCTATTCGTACCTAGCTTCGGTAGTGTATAGTCTGTTCGTACCTAGCTTCGGTAGTGTATATTTTGTTCGTACATAGCATTGGTAGTATGAAGCATGTTCGTACCTAGCTTCGGTAGTGTATAGCCTTTTCATACCTAGCTTCGGTAGTGTATAGCCTACTCGTACCTAGCTTCGGTAGTGTAAAGCCTATTCGTACCTAGCTCGGTGGTGTATAGTCTGTTCGTACATAGCATTGATTATATAAAGCAAGTTCGTACCTAGCTTCGAAAGTGTTACATATGTTCGTACATAGCGTAGGTAGTGTATAGTCAGTTCGTTCAAAGCGATGGTAGTGTATAGTCTGTTCGTACATAGTATAGGCTGTTTCTGTCTAGCTTCGGTAGTGTATAGTATGTTCGTACCTAGCTTCGGTAGTGTATAGTCTGTTCGTACCTATATTCGGTAGTGAATTAATATGGTTTGTTTTATAATCGTATGGATACAAAACCCCGAAACAAGTCTATTAATATCTGTGCTTTCTAGTAAATGCAAATTATACATTGACATGACACGTATATAAACATGAACTGTACTAATTTTGGACTGATATTATTCAATGTTATTCATTAATATTCGAGATATTGCATCATATTTGCAATATCTCGCATCGTTATTTTGGGATCTAGCATATATCTCTTGAATGTTTGCATAATAATCTCGCTTTTGTGCAAATGAGATTACGCACTAACGACAGTTGCATTACAAAATGCGAAAAAAACGTCGCGAAAGCACGAGATCACGATGTGAGATCGCGAAACTGAAACACCCATATGGTGGTGTCGTGACTTTGCTTGAACACATGGCGAAATAAAGAAACACAAACGCGAGATTGCGATATTAACATCAACAACATTTTGTCTTGCGAACAGGTGTGTACACCCAAACATGCGTTTACATAATTTCATATTGTCTTTTCATTGTGTGTCTGTGGGATATTGTCAATACCCATATACAGAAGATCATGTGAAAGAGCATGACTGTGCTTGTCAGCTTCATTACAAAATATAAACTATCCTGTGTTATGATATTATAAGTTTACTTTCACAAAGTCTGAAACAACAATGTGTATACTTGTTAGTGACATTAATTTTGTATTGTAATACGCACAAAACCTATGTACATAAATGCAGGATATTTTGTACAGCAAATTAATATTAGTTTTGGCCCTATATACTTACAACGCGTTTCTATTTTATTCCAACTTTAGCAGACACATTGTACACGTTAACAACACATGTTTCCACTAACTCCGCATTAAACCCTGTGTCTGAAGAAATAACATTTTACCCGAGTTAACCTTTGAACAAGGAAGAGAAAATACTGCGCAGTGGAGCCAGGCATTGAAATGTCGTTTAATCGAGCGCCAAATCATTATAATTATATCGTCACAGTTCGTTTGTTCTGTAATTTAAACTATTTACCTCCTAATTTTGTTTTTAACACAAAATGTATACATGTATATTTACATCCACGTGAAGGCATCCTAGAATAAATAGTTCATGTTAACATGTTGATGCAGGACATATTAAAATAGTTCACTTGTATTATTAAAAGACAATTTCACTGTTAGTTAAAATGATTTTGTATGTTATGACGCACACGCTTACTTGCATTACACAAACAAACTGTATAAATCTATATCTTAGAGGAGATATATCAATGTCAGTGACCTTATACTGACAGCTTTTTAAAGTGTGCATTATATTTCCACTTTATTGGAATGAGCTTGCCAGTCACATGCAAACGGTGCCGCTTCTTTCAAACCATTGTGGCCGATGTAACAACTATCATTCAGGTATGAACTTGAATAAATAAGGAAACATGCACTCTAGCGCATTCAAATTATGCTACAATCAAGTGAGTTGGAGCTTAAAGACATTCACTCTGTAATAACCCCGAGAAGGAAGAGAACTTGGTCGAGATGTTGAACATTCGGTGTCCAATCGTGTTTTAAAAGTCTTTGCATTCAAGTTAAAAGGTTTATATTTTGCACTCCAGATGTTAAAGCTAAAACTTGTTTATGATATTCTGCTCACCATCAGCAACCATTGTGAATGTTCTAGAATGGATCGTTAACCACGCGGCATTTTCGGAGAGACCTATACAAGGCGTAAACATGTACTGGCTGCCCAAGCGGACACTACTAGAAGCTAAATGCAATTCCGTGGGACTGAGGAGTGGCAAAATTCTAATAAGCAAATACATGCGTAAGCTATGGTGATAATGTTGTAAATACCGTTATATTTCTGAAATCGTCTGAAAAATGGGCGCCAAGCAAGAGACGTATAACTACATAATACACGAGATGACAGGTGTTTACCGATACCCAAATAAGTATAAACTTGGGTATATACGACTTTGGCAATATATGACAAAATTGTTTCATCGCCAATGTCCGCCACTTTAATCCCAAACTGTTCAAGGATATCATAGTTTGTGTTGGTAATCCAATAGCAAAGCATCCAGAGTTTAGTTTAAAGCATGGTTTATAGAAATCCATAATCGCCATTTTATGACAAGAATTTTTTAAGTGAAACTATACTCATAATAAATGACAGTTGCACGTAATGCTAGCAAATGCTTTTGCTTTATTTTACACTGTGATTGGTCATGATATTTAATAGCGAAACTGGCTTGACTGTTAAGCCTCCCGTGTTTTCGAGTGTTATGATACATTGTATTTGATCGTGATATGAGCTTCGGTGTAAACGAGGTATCGCTTCCTCTAGTGCAGATGTAATGTAATATTTTAACTGCGTAAATGATGATATACAATATAAAACCCAATGTCTTGGTTAGTAGTAATATCGCGTGATCATTCAAAACGATGGTTGAAAGTGCACCTTAAAAAAACACACTTTGATTTGGGTGTCTTTTACTTAAGGTACGAAACGGAACGCTCGAAAGCCAAATGCAAAGCTGTAGTGAAGTTAGTGTTAAACACCATCAAATCGTTTAGTAGTTTTTAATGTTCCATTCGTAACGCTTTGGACGTTTACATAAGGAAGTTAAATTACGGTTAGTTACTTATTCATCAGCAAAATGAGGCGCGAAATGTATATACAGACGATCGTTTTTTTCTCAATTATCATATTAAAGTGACACTTTAATTCGAAAACAGATATATACGGATATTTAAACACTTCAATACAATATAAATCGACATGCTAGTACCTAGTTTGTTTCCGCTCTTAATACACGTGTGTCACGTATGCTCGGTTTGAATCAAGCGCCTGCAGTGTATTATTTGTTCGAACCAAGCGTCTGTAGAGGATAGTCGGCTTAAACCAAGCATCGGGAGTGTAAAGTATGGTGTCAGTAGTGTATATTGTGTTCGAACCAACTATTAGTAGTGTAACATATATTCAAAATCAAGCTTTTGCAGTGTATAGTTTTGTTATACCTAGCGTATGTAGTGTATAGCCTATTTGTATCTAGCGTCGATAGTGTATAGCATGTTCGTACATAGCGTTGGTAATATAAAGCCTGTTTGTACCTATTGTTGGTAGTGCTACGTATGTGCGTACCTAGCTTCGGTAGTGTATAGTTTGTTCGTACCTAGCGTCGATAGTGTATAGTCTTTTCGTACCTAGCATAGGTAGTGCATAGTCTGTTCGTACGTAGCGTTGGTAATGTATAGTCGGTTCGTACCTAGCTTCGGTAGTGTATAGTCTGTTCGTATAGAGCGTCGGTAGTGTATAGTCGGTTCGTACCTAGCGTCGGTAGTGTATAGTCTGTTCGTATCTAGCGTCGTAGTGTATAATCTGTTAGTAAATAGCGTCGATAGTGTATAGTCCTTTCGTACCTAGCTTCGGTAGTGTATAGTCTGTTCGTACCTAGCTTCGATAGTGTATAGTATGTTCGTAAATAGCGACGATAGTGTATAGTCTTTTCGTACCTAGCATCGGTAGTGTATAGTCTGTTCGTACATAGCGTCGGTAGTGTTAAGTATGTTCGTCCTAGCTTCGGTAGTGTATAGTCTCTTCGTACCTAGCGTCGATAGTGTATAGTCTATTCGTACCTAGCTTCGGTAGTGTATTTAGTCTGTTCGTAAAAAGCGTCGATAGTGTATAGTCTTTTCGTACCTAGCTTCGGTAGTGTATAATCTGTTCGTACCTAGCGTCGGTAGTGTATAGTCTGTTCGTACCTAGCTTCGGTAGTTCTGTTCGTACCTAGCGTCGATAGTGTATAGTCTGTTCGTAAATAGCGTCGGTAGTGTATAGTCTGTTCGTACCTAGCGTCGATAGTGTAGAGTATGTTCGTACCTAGCTTTGGTAGTGTAAAGTCTGTTCGTCCCTAGCTTCGGTAGTGTATAGTCTGTTCTTACCTAGCGTCGATAGTGTATAGTCTGTTCGTACCTAAAGTCGGTAGTGTATAGTCTGTTAGTACCTAGCGTCGATAGTGTATAGTCTGTTCGTACCTAGCATCGGTAGTGTATAGTCTGTTCGTACCTAGCTTCTGTAGTGTGTAGTCTTTTCGGACCTAGCATCGATAGTGTATAATCTGTTCGTACCTTAAGTCGGTAGTGTGTAGTCTTTTCGTACCTAGCGTCGATAGTGTATAGTCTGTTCGTACATTTAGTCGGTAGTGTATAGTCTGTTCGTACCTAGCGTCGATAGTGTATAGTCTCTTCGTACTTAGCTTCGGTAGTGTATAGTCTGTTCGTACATATCGTTGGTAATGTATAGTCTGTTTGTACCTAGCTTCGGTAGTGTGTAGTCTGTTCGTACATAGCGTTGGTAGTGTATTGTCTGTTCGTCCCTAGCTTCGGTAGTAAATAGTCTGTTCGTACCAGGCGTCGATAGTGTAAAGTTTGTTCGTACCTAGCTTCGGTAGTGTATAGTCTGTTCGTACCTAGCGTCGATAGTCTATAGTCTGTTCGAACCTAGCGTCGATTGTGTATAGTCAGTTCGTACTTAGCTTCGATAGTGTATAGTCTGTTCGTACCTAGCTTCGGTAGTGTATAGTCTGGTCGTTCATAGCGTTGGAAGTGTATAGTCTGTTCGTTAAATCGAAGTTGTAATTTGTTTCAGAAAAACAAAATGCCTTGCAACTCCGGATAACACTGGACATTCCCGACAACGACATTAATTTGTCCGTTGAAAGCACCCTTGCCGTGTATATGGAAACAGTCGTTTCGTCGGTTGGTATTCTTGATATGTTGCTCAGAATGAATAATTCAGGTGGTCCAAATATGTTGTTGTAGATTTCAAAGCAGACATACTTATTTAAGGTAACTGACGTATACATGTTTGTCATGTTAATATACTATATACATACGGGTTGCATGCTTTCGCATATATTGTTCTTAACTGCAGCTAAAACAATATTGGTCGCGTTGCATCAAGGACTTTAGTGTTGTGGTCAACAATCTCAGGTTAGTCGCTGTGTATTGTAGTCAGTTTCTCTTAATAATGTTGTCATTTAAACGCTTATCAGTGATAATACACATTGTAGATAGTCCCATGACTCATATAAACATATAATTATATTGTATTACAGGACAGGAAGCTTACACGTGGACTACACACTATATCATGTTACTTCTGCTAACACATCAAAAGCGGTTTACAATGCTTTAGCGGAAATTGTAAATTGTGTAGAGCTCGATTTGACGGCAAAACAGTATAAGCGGTGTCAGGTACATGAAACGCATTAACAATTAACATTTCCGACATTGTTATTCTTTCAATAGAACTAATATTCATTAAATTCTAATGCATAATTATCGTGCAGAGATACGTAACACATTAGTATGTTTCTACCATTTAATACTTTTTGTTATTGTTTACATATTTTCTAAATGTATATATATTGATAAATGGTTTGATCATATTATCACATTTTAACTTTTGTTCTCGATTTCATGCCACATATCGAATCACAACGAGATTCAAAATTAAGCAATTATTTGTGTCTTTTTGCTTAATCTATTCTGTAAACATCATTTGCGTTGAATAAAGCACACGATCATAATAATTCTTGGTTTGAAATCATCCCAAAGCTGTACTATGTACATTATTTAGTTAAATATTGGAAAACAAATCAAACTTGCGTTTCGACATTGACATAAATGTAACGATATTTGCATAAAGCTATATACTTTTCGTCTTGATCAAACCCGTTGGTCAGTATTTTATATTCGTGTATCTTACCAGAATGCTGATGATCTGGAGCATATACTTTATAATACTTCCATCGATGGAACGACACATGCGCATACAAAGTCATACCCACAAACAAGGATTAAAATGAACATTCTATTAACGATTTATGTTGACTAGTACAAATTGCATATTCGCATCATTAAAGATATGTCCATTCTACATGTTGTGTGAATAACACTATCTCTTTCAATTTGCTAATTCTGGCGTCATTACATGAAATTTACCGAGAGTGTACTTATATTATAATCAAAGTACTGAAAGTACTGGTGGGGCGATTTCGCTCAAATTTTGAGGTCGTAAAAACACTATGAACACGTGTCATGGGGACAAAGTACGCACACAGAGTAAATAGTTTTATGAATTAGTTCTTTTTTTTATCATCAAAATGAAAACACTGATTAATTTGATGTAGGACTGAATTACACAAGAGTAGTTTAGCTGCTGTGAAAGTGACAACCACAACATGTATTCCGTGTGTAAGGGAAAAAATCAAAACTGACATGAAAAGCACGGTCGAATTGTTATATAAAAACTTTGTAGCGCAGAGAACATTGAGATGTTTACTTTGACAGTAAAAAATGTAGCGCGTGGTTATTAAATTGTGTCGCCTATATCGCGAACGCAGTTGATTTCTCAAAACGAAAGAACATAAATGCGCTGTATCGGTTGAGTGTGGGAGGCGGAAAACTACAACGGGCGAGGCATGGTATAGGGGTGATAACCCAAAAAAAGGGTTAGGGTAAGGGTTAGGGTTAGGGGTCGGGTTAGGGTTAGGGTTGGGTTTAGGCTAACCCAAACCCTAACCCGACCCCTAACACTAACCCTAACCCTAACCATAACCCTCTAACCCCCCTTGCGCAATACCATACCATGCCTCGCCCGTTGTAGTTTACCGCCTCCCGTTGAGTGTAGATAGTATTGAACCGATATTTCGTCGCTGTATACACCTTCCATGAGGACTGCGTGTAACTCGGGTGCAAATGCCACAGTGAAAAGACGTTGCCATGGATGGAACGCGCGCTGTTAGCTGATGGTGTCAAACTGTTACAATCCAAGGGTGTTTGTCGCACAACGAGTGTGTAAACACCGTGAAGGCGGGTAAAACTGGATTGAACTGGATTTATTGATGAGCATTTCAGAAGGGGAAATTTTTATTGTTCAATTAGTCACGTGAAAACGTTTGTGCGCATTAATACTAACACCATGCGATCGGAGATACTTTGTTGTCGAATGCAGAATCTGGATGCAGAGTGGTTAATTGCAGTAACGGACTTTATTCTTCGGTATACGTTTATTATGTAACAAAAATCATTATCGCAAATATGTATTCTAGCTAAAACATATTGATAATTATGGCTTTTATTTAATAATACTGAATGTCTTTATGCTCACATAGTTTATATATGTGATACCGCATCGCGGTAGCCCCGATTTAATTGTAATTCTATAATAAAGTTAGTGAATAAAACTTCGTAAGTTTGCTATAAATACAAGCGTAATTTCAAAAGCATCGAGGTTATCTTAATTGGCTCTGAATGAAAGCAAACAGTTGCTCTCAATTTGATAGAAAACTATGATTGTGAATAAATTTATCACATCCTATTGGTTTCCTTACAAAGATAATTTCATCTGCGTAACAACTTAAAGCTATCGGGTGAAATATTAACATGTATAGGGTATACACGCCTATTTACTCAAGCGGACCATTGCTTTCTGTTATATATATACCAGGTCTTATTACCGCCATACGGTCGTAAAAAAACAGGTGTGGTATATTATGGGATGAACGCAAATACCGATAAACTGAATTCAGATAAAATTAGGAGTCACAAACAAACTAATTTGACTAAAAAAGAGGGTGTCCGAACATTAAGAGTGTCCGAACACTGAAATTTATTACTGTACTCCGGTTTCCCCGCCCCCCNCAGCACAAGATCACTTAAAAAGTGCATGCCTTTCATTAACAAATCAAGAATCTGAAACATGCAGCTATATTTAAGATTCATACCAATTGTCGTGGGTCTAATAATTTCGCAACCAACACTTTAAGCCATCTACATAATTACAGAGTAAGACAAAAAGTAATTGAAAACAAAGAATTATACTCGTGATCTCATTTGGTTATGTTTTATTATATGAACACATATAATAAGGTAAGTATTTTATGTTTAACGATAATCAAAATACTGGACGGGTATAAATATGTAACATTCAAAAAGTTATAAAGCTAGCCGTTAATGTAACACCATATTTGTAAACAATGAAGCATAAAAAATTGTTTTCAGTGCAAAAATTTCATGAAAGTTTATGTTTAAGCTCATTGAGTACAAAAAGGGTCTCCAATTCGTTTTAATTTCGGTAGCATGCGTTGTTTAACAACACTGATAGGGGGTATCAGATGACAAACAAGAGAATATCCATACGTTCAAACAACAAAGGCAACGCAATTTTGTTTGCTTAAAGGAATTTCTGTAAAATAATATTTTAAATATAGAAATAAATATAAACTAGACATCCCTTATTTTGGAAATGAATTGATCCAATTTAGAAGGATTGGAGAGTCCACTAGGCACAAATGAGTTAATACGTAAAACCGTAGATCGTTTCTGTCATGTTGCTCCGGTAAATATCAAACAACTGAAAAACACAATTGTTATTAAAAATAACGTTCTCTTTAATTGCAGTTTAGTTGCAGTGATATGTGGTTAAAGTTGATGTATACGTGCGTTTAATGTTATTATTTCTCGGTTGCATGCGAGACTCCTTTTTAAAGCAGCGGCTTAAAACTGGGTATTAATTAAAGTTGTTACCGATTTACCGATTGATAGCTTTGATCCAGATATATGTTATTTTGCTTTAGGCAGTAAGGCAATGGGTATTGCTGAATTAAACTAGCTGATGAGAATGGAATCGGTTTTGATAGAACAAGCCTTGTGTCAGACCCAAACATTCGAACTCCCAACCAACTTCGAATTACCAACTGTGGTATTTGCCGTCATACTTCAAGGTGCTAACATAATAAGTAAAGGTCTTGACTCACGCGTTACTTTTAATAATAATTATACTCATATAACTTTCAATTAGCATATGAAATATAAGTGTCAATAAAATAAATGCTAAACATATGAACTCAAATGTTATGGCGAAATGGATCACAGGGAGAAAGGATTATCAGCTTACATGAAAACAAAGTGTAGCGATTGAAGGAATAATAAGACAAGTATAGACACATGTCGAAGTGAGTTAATATAGTTTTTTTTATAATCGTATGAATACAATACCCCGGAACAAGTCTATGAATACCTGTGCGATCTAGTAAATGCAAAATATGCTTCGAAATGACACGTATATAAACATTAACTATACTGATTTATGACTGATATTATTCAATGTTATTCGTTAATATTCGAGATATTTCATCATATTTGCGATATCTCGCATCGTAATATTGGGATCTAGCATATATCTCTTGAATCTTCGCATTTTAATCTCGCTTTTTTGCAACGAGATTTCGCATTTACGACAGTTGCATAACATAATGCGAGAAAACGTCGCGAAAGCACGAGATCACGATGTGAGATCGCGAAACTAAAAACATTCATAATATTATGGTGGTATCGTGACTTTGCTTGAGCACATGGCGAAATAAAGAAACACAAACGCGAGATTGCGATATTAACATCAAAACATTTTGTCCTGCGAACAGGTGTGTACAACCAAACTAGCGTGTACATAATTTCATATTGTCCTTTCATTGTGTGTCTGTGGGACATTGTCAATGCCAATTTACAGAAGATGTGAAAGTGCATGACTGTGCTTGTCAGCTTCATTGAAAAAATATTAACTATTATATATTATGAAATTATAAGTTTACTTTCACAAAGTCTGAAACAACAATGTGTATACAAGTTCGCGACATTAATTTTATTTTGTAATACGCACAATACTATGTACATAAATGCAGTTTATTTTGGTAT
Source organism: Dreissena rostriformis (assembly GCA_007657795.1). Classification (NCBI taxonomy): domain Eukaryota; kingdom Metazoa; phylum Mollusca; class Bivalvia; order Myida; family Dreissenidae; genus Dreissena; species Dreissena rostriformis. The sequence continues at coordinate 31,578 of VMBQ01007039.1, read as the reverse complement.
AGCAAATACAAATTAGTTTGACACTAGATACTTACATCACGATTTTATGTTATTCCAACTTTAGAAGACAGTTATAACACGTTAACAACACATGTCTCCACTAACTCCGCTGTAAACACTGTGTCTGAAGAAATAACATTTTACCCGAGTTAACATTTTAACAAGGAAGAGAAAATGCTGCGCAGCGGAGCCAGGCGCTTATTAAGTGAACTGTCGTTTAATCGAGCGCCAAATCAGTATAATTATATCGTCACAGTTCGTTTGTTCTGTGATGTAAACGTTTAACTCCCTGATTTAGTTTTTTTACAAAAAATGTATTTATCCACATCCACGCGTAGGCATCCTAGAATAAATAGTTCTTGTTTACATATTGATGCAGAACATGTTTTAATAGTTCACTTATATTAGTAAAAGACAATGCCATTGTTAGTTAAAATGATTTGGTATGTTGTGACGCACACGTTTACTTGCATTACACAAATAAACTGTATAAATCTATATCTTAGAGGATATTTATCAATGTCAGTGACCTTATACTGACAGCTTTTTAAATCGTGCATTATATTTCCACTTTATTGGAATGAGCTTGCCAGTCACATGCAAACGGTGCCGCTTCTTTCAAACCATTTTGGCCGAAGTTACAACTATCACTCAGGTATGTATTTGAATAAATAAGGGAACATGCACTCCAGCGCATACAAATTATGCTACAATCAAGTGAGTTGGAGCTAAAAAACATTCACTCTGCAATAACCCCGAGAAAAAAGGGAACTTGGCCGAGATGTTGAACATTCGGTGTCTAATCGTGTTTTAAAAGTCTTTGCATTCAAGTTAAAAGGTTTATATTTTGTACTCCAGATGTTTACAACATGTAAGCTAAAACTGTTTTAGGATATTCTGCTCACCATCAGCAAACATTGTGAATGTTCTGGAATCGATCGTTAATCATGCGGCATATTTGGAGAGACCTATACAAGGCTTTAACATGTACTGGCTACTTGCTACCCAAGCGGACTCTACTAGAAGCTAAATGCAATTCCGTGTTGCTTAGAAGCGGCAAAAACATGCGTAAGCTATGGTGATAATGTTGTGAATACCGTTATATTTCTGAAATCGTCTGAAAAATGGGCGCCTAGCAAGAGACGTATAACTACATACTAAAAGAGATGACAGTTGTTTACCGATACCCAATAAGTAAAAACTTGGGTATACAAGACTATGGCAATATATGCCAACATTGTATCATCGACAATGTCCGCCTTTTTAATCCCAAACTGTTCAAGGATATTATAGTTTGTCTTGGTAATCCAATAGCAAAGTTTAGTTTAAAGCATGGTTTATAGAAATTCATAATCGCCATTTTATGACAAGAATGTTTGTTTCGTTTTAAAGTGAAACTATACTCATAATAAATGACAGTTGCACGTAATGCTAGCAAATGCTTTTGCTTTATTTAACACTTGTGATCGTTTCATGATATTTAATATCGAAACTGGCTTGACTGTAAAAGAAAACGTGTTTTCGATTGTTATGATAAATTGTATTTGATGGTGATATGAGCTTCGGTGTAAACGCTGTATCGCTTCCTCTGGTGCAGATGTAATGGAATAGTTTAACTGCGTTAATGATGGTATACAATATAAAACCCAATCTCTTGGTTAGTAGTAATATCGCGTGATCATTCAAAACGATGTGGTGAAGTTAGTGTTAAACCTCCATCAAATTGATTAGTTGTTTTCTTTAATGTTCAATTCCTATTGCTTCGGACATTTACATGAGGAAGTTAAGTTACGGTAAGTAAATTATTCATCAAGAGATAGCAAACTTTATGAGGCACGAACTGTATAAGTGTACACAGACGATCTCTTTCCTCAATTAGCATATTAAAATGACGCTCTAATTCGAAAACAGATTGATATTAATATGTTCACACTTCAATACAATATAAATCGGCATTGACATGCAACTAGTTTGTTTCCGCTCTTAATACACGTTTGTAGCGTTAACTCGGTTTGAATCAAGCGCCTGCAGTGTATAATTTGTTCGAACCAAGCGTCTGTGGAGGATAGTCGGCTTATACCAAGCCTCGGGAGTGTAGAGTATATTCATACCTGGGGTCAGTAGTGTATATTGTGTTCGAACCAACTATAAGTAGTGTAACATATATTCAAAATCAAGCGTTTGCAGTGTATAGTTGTGTTATGCCTAGCGTCTGTAGTGTATAGCCTATTCGTACATAGCGTCTGTAGTGTATAGCCTATTCGTACATAGCGTATGTAGTGTATAGCCTATTCGTACCTAGCGTCTGTAGTGTATAGCCTGTTCGTGCATAGGGTTGGTAATATAAAGCCTGTTCGTAATTAGCGTTGGTAGTGTTTCGTATGTTCGTACCTAGATTCGGTAGTGTATAGTTTGTTCGTACCTAGCTTCGGTAGTGTATAGTCTGTTCGTACCTAGCTTCGGTAGTGTATAGTCTGTTCGTACCTAGCTTCGGTAGTGTATAGTCTGTTCGAACCTAGATTCGGTAGTCAGTTAATATGGTTTGTTTTATAATCGTATGAATACAATATCCCGGAACAAGTCTATTAATATCTGTGCGTTCTAGTAAATACAAAATATACTTTCACATGACACCTATATAAACATGAACTGTACTGATTTATGACTGATATTATTCTATGTTATTCGTTAATATTCGAGATATTGCAGCATATTTGCGATATCTCGCATCGTAATTTTGGGATATAGTATATATCTCTTGAATGTTCGCATTATAATCTCGCTTCTTTGCAACTAGATTTCGCACTTACGACAGTTGCATTACAAAATGCGAAAAAACGTCGCGAAAGCACGAGATCACGATGTGAGCTCGCGAAACTAGAAACACCCATATGGTGGTGTTGCGACTTTGCTTGAGAACATGGAGAAATAAAGAAACACAAACGCGAGATTGCGATATTAACATCAACAACATTTTGTTTTGCGAACAGGTGTATACAACCAAACTAGCGTGTACATAATTTCATATTGTCCTTTCATTGTGTGTCTGTGGGACATTGTCAATACCAATTTACAGAAGATCATGTGAAAGTGCATGACTGTGCTTGTCAGCTTCATAAAAAATATAAACTCTCCTATGTTATGATGTTATAAGTTTACTTTCACAAAGTTTAAAACAACAATGTGTATACAAGTAAGTGACATTAATTGTGTATTATAATCCGCTGTAAACCCTGTGTCTGAAGAAATAACATTTTATCCGAGGTAACATTTGAACAAGGAAGAGAAAATGCTGCGCAGCGGAGCCAGACGCTTATTCATTGAAGTGTCGTTTAATCGAGCCCCAAATCAGTATAATTATATTGTCACAGTTCGTTTGTTCAGTGATGTAAACTATTTACTTCCTGAATGTGTTTTTAATACAAAATGTACATATTCACATCCAGGTGTCGGCGTCCTATAATAAATAGTTCATGTTTACATATTGATGCAGAAAATATTGCAAAAGTTGACTTATATTATTAAAAGACAATTTGAGTGTTAGTTAAAATGATATGGTATGTTATTACGCACACGCTGACTTTTATTAAACAAAAAAAAAAATGTATTATTCTATATCTTAGAGAATATTAATCAATGTCATTGACCTTGAACTGACAGATTTTAAATTGCGCATTATATTTCCACTTTATCGGTTTGAATGGGCATACAGGTCACATTATATCGGGAGCGCTTCTTTTACACATCATTGTGGCAGATGTAACAACTATCACTCAGGTATGTATTCGAATAAATTAGGGCACATGCACTCCAGCGCATATACATTATGCTACCATCAATTTAGATTTAAAACCTTCAATTTACAAAAACCCCGAAAAGAAGTAGAATTTGACAAAATCAGATTTGTTCGGTATATCTACGCAATAATCGGGATCATCCATTGTGAGATTGTGTTGACGAGTCGGTGTCTTATCGTGATTTAAGTATTTGGCATGCAAGTTAAAAGGTTTATTATTGGGACTCCTGATGTTTAAGCTAATACGATTTTAGATATTCTGCTTACCATCATAATTCATTGTGTATGTTCTGGAATCGCGGCATATTTGGAAATTCCTCTACAAGGCTTAAACATGTACTGGCTACCCAAGCGGACTCTACAAGAAGCTAAAATCATTCAATTGGCACAAATCTCATAAGAATATACATTCGTAAGATATGGTGATAATGTTATGAATAGCATTATAGTTTTGCATTTTTTTAGCACCGAGCAGGAGACGTATAACTACATTATAAAAGAGATGATTTTTACCAATACGCAAATAAATAGACACTTGGTTTACGACTATGGTAATACATGGTAAAATTGTATCATCACCAATGTCCGCCAATAAAATCCCAACCTGTTCGAGGATATTTTAGTTTGTGTTGGTACTCAAATAGCAAAGCATCCATAATTTAGTTGAAAGCATGGCTTATAGAAATCCAGTATCGTAATTGTATGATAAGAATGTTTCTTTTGGTTCCTTTTTACTCAAACAAATTAAAAGTTGCTCGTAATGCTTACACATGCTTTTGCTTTATTAAACAATTGTGCTCGTTCATGATATTTAAATATCGAAACTGGCTTGACTGTAAAACATCCCGTGTTTTCGATTGGTATGATACATTGTATTTGATGGTGATATGAGCTTCGGTATCGCTGCCTCTGGTGCAGATGTATAATTTAATACTTTAACTGCATTAATGATGATATACAATATAATACCCAATCTCTTGGTAAGTTATACTATCGCGTGATCATTCAAAACGATGGTTGGAAGTGCGACATACAAAAAAACAACAGTTTTATTTGAGTGTCTTTTTTTTGCTTATCGAGCTCTAGACACCATCCGCATATGTAATGTTCAATTCGTAAAGCTTCGGACATTTACATTTACATGAGGAAGTTGAGTTACGGTAAGTAAAATATCATAAAGAGATAGCAAACGTTTTGATGCGCGAACTGTATTAGTGTTCACATACGATCGTTTTTTTCCCAATTAGCATATTAAAGTGACACTTTAATACGAACACAGGATTTTATGGCTATTTACACACTTCAATACAAAATAAATCGACAACCGCTGGTGACGACAACTTCAATTAGAGTAGTTTAACCAGCTCTCAAGTTTAAAAACGAAATATAGTTACCATTTACTAACTTGTGTGTTGTTAAATTACTCCAAACAGTGATTGTTTTTAAAGCATCAACTGGTAGATACGTTAACCATTCGATGACACATCGTTTCGAATTGTTACAAACTGACAATTACAGAAAACAATACAATGGAATTGCCAATCGTTAACATTACAACGTTTACGAGTATTGTCTTAGAACAAGCAAAAGATGATGCATCCGATGTATAGTGACATGCAACTTGTTTGTTTCCGCTCTTAATACACGTTTGTAGCGTATACTCGTTTCGAATCAAGCGCATGCAGTGTATAATTTGTTTGAACCAAGCGTCTGTAGTGGATAGTCGGCGTATGTGGTTATAGTGGAACCTTATGAAACTTCAGGACCGTTTCGAACTTGTTTTTGCCTTTCATAATAATCGTTGCTCAAAAGCGTGTGTCTGCCATAAAGAAATATTTTTTTTTACAAACAAACATTACCTTTCAGAAAATACAAATAAACCATGTGCATGCCATTAAGTCATATGATGAGATTCATTGTCGTAATGCAGTCATCTGGATATTATGTCTGCCTATAAAATAAAGACTAACATTGCCAAAACGTCGAATGATGGTTCTTCCTGAAGAGGATTATAAAGATGATGATGTACAGCCATAAACATTTTTCATCATAAATTCATACCGTTAATTTAAAATCTTCTACATATAAGGTAATAACACTTATTTTTTTTGGAAAACAATTGCATTGAAAAATAACGATGATCATAATTTCTGTTTTACACCCAATCCTGAACGCATAGCTTGTCAAGAATCAAATCTAATTTCTCCAACTGACACTTGTTTAAGGCATGTCAATCACCGTCTTAGCAGCATGTTTCAATACACATCTCCAAGTGAACATTGTTGAGGTAATAATCATCATAATAATTGTATGTTCATTGCAAGTGAGCTGTACAACTAAACTATGTTTAGGCAAGTGTGCAGATTCTAGCGGCTATCATATTCGACGGGTATAAATAAGGCACAATTTCTATTATCTGGGAGTGGGACTTCCAATTTTTTAAATTACATATCTACAAATTCTTAAGGAATATAATAAACTTGAGTTTGATCTCATTAAATTGGTTAAAAGCAATTGTGTGCTGTTCAGATTTAACATATGCAGTGCAATGTAATCAGATTCTTTTTGGACAGGTTTGAATGTGAGTTTTTTTTTAATTATTATATTTGTGGTAGCTAAGTAGGTTAATTAACCTTGACACATAGCCTGTAGATCTATTACATGGACGGTTTTTACATTCAATGGCTCTGGATTTGAGTTATTTGCTTGGAAAGTTACAAGTAACTTATTGATGAAAAAGTCGAGCTTTACATAAAGCGTTAGCATATGCATCAAGCCTCATCAACTGTTCGACTGTGTCATTCGATAAGGCGTGTTTTGTCAAAACCCAACGAATGCAACTACTGGCTGACTTTTTAATCGTCTTGTATACATCGTTCACTATTAATCTTTGTTTTAGTTAAGTACATTTAATTATTTGTTATTCATGTCCGAAACAAATATCGGAAATAACTTTAAGTTTCCGTTTTTAAATTGTTTTAATAAAACGTTTCTAATAATTTAACTTTTTCATTCAAACATTCAACCACTTTAGTGAAACGTTGTTATCAGCGAAAATATGCTATTCTCGAGGCAAATTTAATGCTTAGCGGTGTATCTACATTTTCAAAAGTCAATAAAAACCACATGATCCGGTTCCAGTCTTGTTCAAATGGTAAGCCGTAAAAGTGCAAGTCGTATTTGCATTTATATTGATTTAGGTAATTCATTTGGAAACATTAAATAAATTAAGATTGGAGATGGTGCCGATATTCTTTCCTTCGGGATAGGGCAAAAATCCCCGGTATAGTATTGATCATTTGAAGCGACTAATTTTCGGTTATAACTCTATTCGGACAAATTGAGGGACTTTAATAGTGAGCACAAGATATTATTCTTTTTATCATACAATATCCTTTTTTCTTTATGCAATCAAAACAGTGGTCTTAAATTGCTTATAAAATAGGGGGAAGAAGAATTAATTAACGGAATCTAATCGTGTGTATTAATATTAAAAGTGTTTGTGATCTTTCCCGTTTTTCGCCATTCAAAATAGTCCTAAAGAATTGCTCTTAATAGCAGAGTAACAAAACAAACTATCAAAATATGCCTTGATTCAAATTTAATCAGCATTCCAAATGTTACACACGCGAATAGAACAACAACGGTTGTGTTCAAACTTAAATTCTTGTTTATATACTGCAAAAGACCAAAAACAAAAAATGGCTGCAATTGTGAACTTCAACAATGTACAGGCCCTACCCCTACGTCAAGCCTGATTCATCATTTATCCCCGCCGATATTGTTAATTTTAGTCTTTACAAACAACACTCGTTTTTACCCAATTCTTGCAAACTGGCATAACAAAAGTCAAACGTCTACTTGCTCTTGTTCTACACATATTTTATTTTCGTTATGACTTGTTTGCTTCCATGACGAGGGAAAATTCTGCACACGACATAAACGATACGTTTGTTCATCCCCATCCATCTTTTTTATTTGAAAGCACTTGGTGTAAGCAGTCTTTTTTTGATAGATATTCTTTGATCAACTAACAAAGGAACGACTTATTCACCAAAGAAATTACTCTTTAAATTCAACATCGATTTTCTTTGAAAAGTAAAACAACAATTCACTTTTTCAATCAGTCAATTGTTCCACAAAACAGCGCATTATTCGAGTACATTCGACATTGTAAAGAAATCAAAAAAGCAATCTCACTTGTAAAATATACAAGTCAGTAAAATATTCCAATACTGTTATTCACATTGTATTATAATAGTCCATCGTAAACACACCCAATCTTTAGAATTTAAACGACTGCGCTCTAAATGCAGACATTAGCTTCCTTGACCTGAATGATGCAATCAAGTGATTTCGTCAGTAGTGTAGTGAAATAAATTCACTTCCAATAGACCGGCATTTGAGCTCGGTCTTCAGCAACGCGGTTAAAGTGTCTGACTACCACGCGTTAGAACCTGATTTAAACCCCGTTGGAGCTCAGAAATTGTTCACTTTATGCTCGTGCCATTGGCGATTTGTTTTTTACTTCAGTTAAACGAATTTAAAGAAACGCTGCATTGGATTGATAACTTACGGCTTTTATTTTCTATTCGGTACATTGATTTGAAATGTAAGCATTCAATTCATGTAAACCACCAAACTTAAGAACAAATGAACGAGGATTGCAAGGAAAAAGTAGTCACTATGTACATGTTTTAGCTGTTGTATAAAAGCAAGCTGTTGTATAAACCTTAAGTTTATTCAACGGCTCGTAATTGCTTCTATAAAATTATTTAGCTGCAGCCTCGCTATGTAAACCTTTCTTCAACTCGATGGATAAATTCAAGTTAATCATGACACTTACATAGTATTCTCTATTTATTCAATTAAGCCTTTTGTCCTTGATGAACAAAATATATAAATAGTTAACGAGTTGTAACGCATTTATCAAGAGGGTGAAAGCCAGCTTTCTTAGTCACGAACTGTATAGGGGTGCTTGGACGATATTGTGTCACAGTTAGAATATTATAGTACCATTCGAACTTGAAAACAGATTCAGAAAAGTATGAATAAAACGTTTCTTTTGTGTTTTGCTAGTACTACTTCTTCAGAACTTTAATTCTATTTAATTTTTGAGTCATACACGCTCTATCTGTTTTGAAAAAAAAGTAATACGATCGTATAAACTCGCTTTAAACAATACGTTTACTGTTGTAACATATGCATATACACGATGATTAAAAGTGCTCCGATTGATTTACCATCTAGTGTACGTTATACCTTACAATAATATAAAGTTGGTTTAATATGCGAAGGTATAACTACAAGTACACAAGTACGCCATCAAACACTATTTGTTGCCTTCAGGAATATGCCCTTTGGCATATATTTAAGCATGTCGACATAAATTCATACCTTTCGGTACGTTATGTATGCATGGTATTCCTTAACATTCGCAATCTTGCATCAACGTTGCAATATCTCGCATCGTGATTTTAGGATCTTGCATATAATTCTTGAATTTTCTCGAATTATTCTCGCTTCCTAGCATAGTGTTTTTCGCACTAACGGCATTTGAATTACAAAGTGCAAAAACACGTCGCCAAGGTACGAGATAACGATGCTAGGTGAGGTCGCGAAACAAACATTCGAGATTGCCAAGTTAAAATCATAATTACATATGGAGGTTTTGTGACATTGCTTCAGTACAGGGCGAAATAGTGAAACAGCCACGCGAATGGCAATACTAATATTCACAACATATTTGTGCTGCTAACAGGTGTGTACAACCCATATAGCGTGTACACAATTCTATAAAGACCTTTAATTGCTTGTCTATGGGTCATTATCAAAGCAAATTTACAGATGATTTTTTTAAATGACTGTACTTGATAGGTTCACTAAAAAATAGTAATTTTCATAAATTGTTCTTAATTGTTAAATGATATTCAAATAGCTCCGTTTAATATACTGAAACAACAATTTAAATATAATTAAGAGAAATTCTTCATTATAATACGCACAAAATATATGTACATAAATGCAGCATATTTGTTTTTGTACAGCAAAAACATATTGGTTTTTGCACAAGATACTCACAGCGCGTTTCTATTTTATTCCAACTTTAGAAGATAGATTTAACACGTTAACGACACATTTCGACATTAGCTCCGCTTTAAACCATATGGCGGACGAAATAACATTTTACCCGGGTTCACATTTGAACAAGGAAGAGAAAATGCTGCGCAGTGGAGTTAGGCGTTTATTCATTGAAGCGTCGTTTAATAGAGCCACAAATCAATGTAATCATATAGTCACAGTTCGTGTGTTTTATGAAGTAAACTATTTACTTCCTGATTTTGTTTTCAACACAAATGGTCTATAGCAACATCCAAGTGTAGGCGTCCTAGAATAAACATTACAAGAAACAATTAATTGACACGGGTGTCGAGGGCACTGTATAATTTACAATTNAAAACTCAAGACATATGAAATGAAATTCATTTGAAAGTCCAGATAAGCGATCTGCTCATTATTGTTAATTTCAGTATCAACTATTTTCATTTTCTGGGTGTCGTAAAACGGCATCTGTTTTGAATCGATTAATCACCATAAAAAACTGAACGGGACAAAACATTCACAACAATTGTTACCATTCATTAGGAATACTTTAATATAATTTCACCAATCAGTCAAATTATAAATTGTGACATTGATTAATAGTTCAAAACATCTATAGATATGACGAGACGAGTAACCGTTACGAATAGGTACTACAAGTAGTATTTATGAATGCCTCAATACCATGGTCGATAGGGATACAATCATGCTTTTATAACGGGTTTAAGTATGAATTAATATGATACACTCATTAAAGTGCGCCATAATAGCATATTGTCGATTCTTAATGAAAATTATATTTTCAACTACTGATTAATAAATCATTCAAATACAAAAATATTATTAACTATGCAAACAATTACCTGTTGCATTGATATCAATGAGGAATCCCGGGTACTCATTAATGTTATCGGAATGGAACGTCAGATTGAACGCGTTAACGTCTAAAGATGACGTCATTGGTAACGTCATTTTGGAACATCTCGGTTGTAACGGATAGTCCGTGGGAATCGTTATGTAATTGCTGCTGCAAAACTGGGTATCTTCTAGTCGGAAATCGAGGAAAGTCATCAGCAATATCGAATTCGCTGGTAACGTCACGTACCAAACACAGTTGACGTTGCTAGGATACGAGGACGGGTAACCAGGCGACGAAATGTTCACTGACTGTGAGAATTCTAGGTTAATCCGCCGTACACAAGCTGAAAATAACAATAGATCTAATGTCAAATCTCTTCTTATTTTCGGCACAGCTGATTATGAACAGAACAGAACAGACAGTTTATTCAGACTTAAACATACGTACATCGTCTTTAATGCATACAATTATAAATAAAGCACTGTCACGTGTCAAAATATAGTAATTGTAACCAAATAAATTTTACAATATTATATATATATAATATATATACATGTGTGTGTTAATTCAATGCAAATTCAAAACAAAATATGAACAGAGAAAAAACAATGTGTTTTTTTTTAAACAGAACCGACAGTTTATTCAGACTTATACAAGAATTATAATCGAGTATGACCCAGTGTTATTGTAATACTTATTTAGCGGGAAAAATCAGTGTCATATTGGCAATGCGCAAATTCTTTTATTGTAGGAAAAGGCAAGCTTATACGAATGGTTTATTGTTTACCAATAAGTTATGAATACTTATGATGGCTGAAATATACGTCAAGGTGTACATAACAGTTTGAAATAACGAAACGAACGAACATAATGTATTAAACATGTACTGTACAGATTTTATAAAATGTAATTTCGAAATAACACATACGAAAATCTGTATGTACTTTGACAATATATAGTTTGACACATTGACCTGTCGACTCACGTTATGAAAACACAAATTGTATCGGCCAGCCAGAGTAGTCAAACTCAATTGCTGGCTCGATTTCTATTTTTGGGTATGGAAACATGTGAACATATTTATTAGTGTTTGGTCGATTTAAGTTGAATAAAGTTAAGATGAGAGTCAGCGTCACATGGCATACGTACGATAATCAATTTTGTTCTTTGTTTATTTTCCATATATATTAACAGTTTAATAGCTGACAGACACTGTCACACATTTGTTTACCCACCACTGTCATGTATTATCTTGGATAGTATGTACACACCTTATTACTGTATTATTACTTTCTTTTCACATGACCTTTTGATATGTTCATAGTTACATGGTGAAGACTGACGATGTACTATGTAAAAGTCGTAATAAAATGTCTGTCTGTTCTGTTCTGTTCTGTTCTGTTGTGTTCTGTTCTGTTCTGTTCTGTAAAGGATTGCGGGAGAGCTTTCAAAATGACCTATGTTCGCACTTCCGGTGAAAAAAAATATACTAACATTCATATTTTAATGTAAGTTGCGCAACAAATCATGTACATATTATTGTTCTTTAAGTTCTCACAGATCGCAGCTTGTGAAATAAAGGTACACCGTACGTGGAAAATTGAGATAAGTTCGCATTTACACCATAGCCATGCTGCCTGAGCTAAATAAAGCTAAAGTTAAACTCTGCGTGGTTTGGTTATGCATCGTAATCATGCACCATTTCCTCATGGAAGACATAGCATATATTAGGTCAAAATATATGCTGTTGCTGCTGGGAACAGAGGTCTATGACACTTATACAATGCGTTTCATCAATCCGTCAATTTAGTTTGTGATATAATGTTTTATGGTTAACGNAACGAACTGCGGCGTTTTCTTTGGAGACGCGAAAATGTTGAGCAGCATTCTCGTCTGGTGTGTATTGAGGGTAATGTGGCGACCAGAACGCTCTTCGCCCACCCGTATGGATTCACCTTCCCGGATGTAACTCTTGAACACATTTTGGCAACGGTCCCTACCCCCGATGGTTACTTTGTGCGACTCGGGATGGGAATTCGGGTCAAACGGCGGTGATATATTAATGCCGTAGGTGTAACGCGACACTCGGGACGTTATCGCTACTGGGCGATGACCGAATATAACGGCCCCCTTCATGACGCACAAACCGGCGTCTTCCGGTATAATGACTCGGCAATTCTTGAACGCGTTCTCGATGGCATCGTGCATCATTTCCGATTCTGAAAATTCACCTACCATTAGCATCAAGTCCGTTCCCTTTACCTCGGCGTGGTTCAATAAGTCCCGGATGTGCTCCACAATTTTGTCGATGCAATCTTTAAAAAGACCTTTAAAAATCGTGGCATCCAGTCTCATTTTATCGGAATGCCAAACCAGCTTTCCAGCAAACGGCGATCCCTTGATGGCATCTTCGATCGACTCCCCCGTCTCCTTGGTATAAGCCTCTCTAAGATTTACGGGAACTGAAAACAATAAAACAAATAGTATTTATCGGGAATAAAACCAAACAGTAAAAATGATTTAATTACCCAGGCATGAAACTGCATAAACAAATATACTTGTACATGTAAAATATAATGAAACTAACTGCACTACATTAGGTAAGTCATAAAATAGTTAGTGTGCATACCGGTTTAATAAAATAATTGTGCGCATGTACCTTTCAAGGTTATTTTCCCCGATGTTGCCGGCTTCATTGTTCGCTTTTTCACATCCAGTTCGCGTTGAAGGAACAGATAGTCGGCCCTGTGTTCTTCGCAGAATTTGACAAGCACAGGGGCACCAATAATCTTGATGAGCATTTGCTTGAACGCCTCGTCCACCCTTGTGCCTCCCCATGCCCCTCCGCTTGCCTTGTGGACCTCCCGCAGACCCCCGCCGGAATGTCTCTCATGTACCGTTATGTCCACCGTACCACCTATATAGGACGCGTTACAATAATCGGGGAAATGAACATGACTTTTAATTAATAATTTGTGGAAAAATCAATGTACAGTGAATGTAAATTAAACCTTGAAAATGGGTGAGAAATAACAATTTATTTTTACTTTAATTATCGGAGTTATGCTTACGGTTGCTTACGCTGTTTATTGAACACAAATTGAATATTGCAATGCCGTTTAAATCCAAGCGGGTTACCCAAATTAGTTCACAGCTGGGGCTGGTTTAACGATTAAATATCATTTGAACCTCATTGGGGCCGTTTTTATGTTCATTGTGGACGTTTAAAATTGCTCTCTGAACAAGTATAAACGTACCTCCAAGATCGATCACCATGAACTTCGAACCCGTACTCGCCACATCAAACGTCAGGCCGGCGGTGCCGTGGATTTTCTCCGTCGGTAGATACTGGCAGTAGAGCATAGCAGCTTCCGACTCCAGGGCTATCGTCAACTGGGAACCGGCTATATCCGCCTAAAAAACGCGGAGCATACAATGTCAGTTATATGCTGATGTTTAGACAATAACACAGGGCAGAGCTATGCCGGACGTCTTTAATCGGCCTGCAGTCGACATAACGGCTATTATGCGGCTTGGGCAGATTAAAGACGTCCGGCACAGCTCAGTATGCATATTGGAGTACACTGAGGACGTATGAATTAAGATTTCGTAATCGTACTAGTTTGAATAGATTAATGAATATCCTATTGACTAACAGTGATGGTGTCAGTTAACTTGCTGAACTCTATTGCCATAAATAACATAAACGTACATGTACTGTTTCAGTTATTTATGCGTTGTGTCGCCAGTATCTGGTTCATGTCGGCGAGTGATCAAATGCATAGTATGTACAATACTACTAATATTTTCTTTTATCATTTGCATCACCATTTCAAGTTCACCAACTTACTTTATACGCAGCCTCCCTCATGAACTGTTTGGCAGAGTCCGCCCAGATAGCGGGGACGGTGATGACCCAGTGTATATCCTCGTTTTTCATTTCGGTTCCCCGCTTCTTCAGCGCCTTCAGCATGTGGTCCTTCAGGTACCAGATGACCTTGCCGAACACCGTGATGGCCGGAAGCGTCCGACCTTTGTCGTCCTGTAGCGCCATATCTCGGTGAATCTATAAAAAGGGGAGAATTTATAGCTCAATGTTAATTTATGATTCAAAACTCAGAGTTTACCATAGTGCTGGAAAAACTGCAATTAATGAAAAACATAACTAAAGTAAAATACGGTTAAAGGATTGTGGTACTAGTATATTAAAATTTATATGCTGTACACATTGTAATGCACCTACTCGTGTCGGGAAATAATGTAGACACACCGTAAACATTCAAATCAGAGTCAAATAATTTCAAACTTACCGTTTTTAAAATTTAATTAACGAGAAGCAAAACAAAAGTGTAAGCACTAGAACATTTTAGCATGACTAAGGAAAACCCTTAATCAATATGAACGCTAAACGATTCCGCACTTTCCACATTATTTTTTATTTGAATACCTGTTTAAGATGCCAGTTGATTTCAACAACGATTCCAAGGACAACGGTGATTAGTGTTGGTTTGAAAACGCGCACTTACAGTAGCAATTTGACTTTGACCGACACAATCAAAAATTAATTCTACTTTATCAGTTACTGAAGGAATATGAAATTCGTTAACAATATCTTACATAAACGAGTGTATATTGTCGACTTTTACTAGGTAATGTCGAGAATTCTCGTACGTTTCGAGGATTACGTTCATAGCAGCTTTTAGTTCACATCACTTGAATGAAAAAACGCGTATTGAACACGTACCTTGGGGGCGGGGATGTTTGTCATATTACCTTTTGATTGTTTTCATGGTGGAGCCTCATTTTGAACCTGGAGAAGTAGTACCAGTCGTGGTGCTCGTTGTCAAGGACGAGTTCCGAGTAGACCTCTTCTGCTTCGTATCCGAAACTGTTGAACTCCCCTTTCTGGTCAAATAACACAACAGTTGGGGCTGAAAAACATATTACTTATTATTTAAATGGTTCCCATTCTTTTGCAGCCATTGAAGTTAAAAAAGCTTTAGTTAACAAAATTATTAGTGCAACATGTGAGAAAGGATTTCGTTTAATCTATAGTTTTATTCTTTCAATTCTTAGAAAGCATATTTAACAAAATTGCCCTTCAAGATCGGCATAATAATACGAATAATAATCGAGGGGTCATTCTTTTACCAAAAAAAATATCTGTTTTCCATTTTTATTTTACTTAAAAACGTCTTATTCATCTTAAATGTAAACGATAATTTCCAATGTTACTAATTAATAATACTATTATTGCAAAAACTAATCACCAGTCCATTTCGAAAAAAAAAATACTTCGAGCAACATATCTCATGATGACACCACCCTCAGCATCTATATATCACCCTTATACGAGGAAACCGCCATGCTTCCGGCCACCCAAACATCGTTGATGGAAATCTTCGTCGGGTCTGCAGTATAGTCAGTTTTCAAAGAGAACGCGTAGCCACTGTTAGTCGTGCCAAAGTCAATGGCCGCCACCATCATCTTCTCCTTCTTGGCGGTTACTGCGCTCGCCATGGTGAGGGATAGGTCGTTTCGTCCCACTGATAATATATAGCCAGAATGGTGTGAATAATACTGTATAGGTGTGAATCATAATGGGGTGTATATTGATGTAGCAAATCATAATAGTGTTACCGTAACACTATTATGATTTGCTACATCAATATACACCCCATTATGATTCACACCTATACAGTATTATTCACACCATTCTGGCTATATATTATCAGTGGGACGAAACGACCTATCCCTCACCATGGCGAGCGCAGTAACCGCCAAGAAGGAGAAGATGATGGTGGCGGCCATTGACTTTGGCACGACTAACAGTGGCTACGCGTTCTCTTTGAAAACTGACTATACTGCAGACCCGACGAAGATTTCCATCAACGATGTTTGGGTGGCCGGAAGCATGGCGGTTTCCTCGTATAAGGGTGATATATAGATGCTGAGGGTGGTGTCATCATGAGATATGTTGCTCGAAGTATTTTTTTTTTCGAAATGGACTGGTGATTAGTTTTTGCATTAATAGTATTATTAATTAGTAACATTGGAAATTATCGTTTATATTTAAGATGAATAAGACGTTTTTAAGTAAAATAAAAATGGAAAACAGATATTTTTTTTTGGTAAAAGAATGACCCCTCGATTATTATTCGTATTATTATGCCGATCTTGAAGGGCAATTTTGTTAAATATGCTTTCTAAGAATTGAAAGAATAAAACTATAGATTAAACGAAATCCTTTCTCACATGTTGCACTAATAATTTTGTTAACTAAAGCTTTTTTAACTTCAATGGCTGCAAAAGAATGGGAACCATTTAAATAATAAGTAATATGTTTTTCAGCCCCAACTGTTGTGTTATTTGACCAGAAAGGGGAGTTCAACAGTTTCGGATACGAAGCAGAAGAGGTCTACTCGGAACTCGTCCTTGACAACGAGCACCACGACTGGTACTACTTCTCCAGGTTCAAAATGAGGCTCCACCATGAAAACAATCAAAAGGTAATATGACAAACATCCCCGCCCCCAAGGTACGTGTTCAATACGCGTTTTTTCATTCAAGTGATGTGAACTAAAAGCTGCTATGAACGTAATCCTCGAAACGTACGAGAATTCTCGACATTACCTAGTAAAAGTCGACAATATACACTCGTTTATGTAAGATATTGTTAACGAATTTCATATTCCTTCAGTAACTGATAAAGTAGAATTAATTTTTGATTGTGTCGGTCAAAGTCAAATTGCTACTGTAAGTGCGCGTTTTCAAACCAACACTAATCACCGTTGTCCTTGGAATCGTTGTTGAAATCAACTGGCATCTTAAACAGGTATTCAAATAAAAAATAATGTGGAAAGTGCGGAATCGTTTAGCGTTCATATTGATTAAGGGTTTTCCTTAGTCATGCTAAAATGTTCTAGTGCTTACACTTTTGTTTTGCTTCTCGTTAATTAAATTTTAAAAACGGTAAGTTTGAAATTATTTGACTCTGATTTGAATGTTTACGGTGTGTCTACATTATTTCCCGACACGAGTAGGTGCATTACAATGTGTACAGCATATAAATTTTAATATACTAGTACCACAATCC
Source organism: Dreissena rostriformis (assembly GCA_007657795.1). NCBI lineage: Eukaryota > Metazoa > Mollusca > Bivalvia > Myida > Dreissenidae > Dreissena > Dreissena rostriformis. Next base: position 13,725 of record VMBQ01007039.1, on the reverse strand, counting down.
TTTAACCGTATTTTACTTTAGTTATGTTTTTCATTAATTGCAGTTTTTCCAGCACTATGGTAAACTCTGAGTTTTGAATCATAAATTAACATTGAGCTATAAATTCTCCCCTTTTTATAGATTCACCGAGATATGGCGCTACAGGACGACAAAGGTCGGACGCTTCCGGCCATCACGGTGTTCGGCAAGGTCATCTGGTACCTGAAGGACCACATGCTGAAGGCGCGGAAGAANTCTTTGTTAATATCTCCGGCACTATTTACGCTAAAATCACAACGTTTACTTCAGACTTTAGATATTTCTATACCTTTATAATTATGCTTGAATAATTTTATTCCATAAAGAAATAATTAAATTTTATACAAAGGCATTACTGAAAGGTATGCTTAAAAATGCCAACTCGGCCTTAAACATTACGTGTTGTCACTGAATATTGTTGCAGAGACACATATTTTATGAATCTATCGTGTATATTTTTTATTTAAATTATATTGATTTACGATGTGATACATATCGACACTTGGTTTCATGTTTCACTTGTTTTCAATCCTAATGTGCGAAGTCATAAAGTACTGTTTATTGGAATAAAGCGGGTGTACACTATGATAACGTTGTAATCTGTCAAATTCTTCAGTACCGTTTTCAATCGCGGGTTACGTAATAGCCAATATGGCGGCGCCCATATTATCGATTCTGGGATTGTCTATATTAAACCACCTGGACAAGCGCAAAGTATTCACCAATCTTAATCGTGGCTTCCGCTCAAGATATTCTTGTGAAACCCAGCTTGTTGTCACAGCCCATGAACTGTTCGGATACCATGACCAGAACAAACAGGTTGCCACCATAATTTTCGATTTCAGTAAGGCCTTTGACACCGTGCCCCACCAACGCCTATTGCTGAAGCTTGAAAACTACGGCATCCGCGGTCCATTACTCAACTGGATATCACATTTTCTCACACAACGAGAAATGTGCGTGGTGGTTGAGGGAGAGAAATTCTACAAGTAGACCTTGAGAACGTACAAAAATGGGCCCATGATTCAGATTGGGGAATGCGGTTTTACTCCAAGAAATGTTATCTCCTCAGGGCGAGGTATAAAACCCGGAAATATCCGGAAATCTTTTAGGTAAAACCCGGAAAAGGTAAAACTGGTTATGAATGCATGATTTTTCGTCCGATATGAATTATAATGGTACCGTTGTAAAGCAGAACCTCCAAAATTTCTAACAATGTAAAAATATTGTATGGCAGGGTCAGAGTCAGCATGTAAATCGCGGTCAAAGTCGACCTATTTTAAGGGTTTTTTTATACACAAAAATGCCTAAAGGAAAACCCAGGAAAAGGTNATAGGCCCGTCAGGTGGAATCCCAAAGAAAATCAGCAGAGCTTCTTCCCAATCAGTGACTGCAAGTGATGTTACTCTGCAAGTTGTTAAAAAGTGCACACATATAAATATATAAAAATGTGATTTTAAATAGAAACCATCTTGAACCATAGAACACTTACAAATCTAATAAATACGTTAAATTGCTGATCTTAAATAAATTATTATGACTATCAAGCATGTGCAACAGCATTACAATCAGTAATTACTTATATACACATTTGTACACACCTATTGTATAATGATACTTAATTATTTAAATGTATACATATTAATCACAGTTGTTGTGCGCGTGACCAAGTCACTTTAACACTTTTAATATGTCATAAAACAACATTTTTTTTATAAAAAAAAAAAAAGAAAAAAATAATATCTGATATGATTATTCATGAAAAATTCATAGTGTTAAAGTGACTTGGCCACGCACCTGTGATATTAATAATATGAAATCAACAGACGTTCACTTGTCTCTTGACATATTTGTTTTGGCGCGCGAGCTCGTGAAACAATACCGAACATTACACAAAAGACGTAACCACACAAGAAAGGTTACATACGACTATATTAATGTTATGATGGGAAATCCACCCTGTCACATGATAAAAGTGACTATAAAAGCATTATTCATTCGATATAATGGTAACGTTGTAAACGGGATCCTCATAGTTTTCTAAAATATGCAACATTATTGTTTTACAGTATCAGATTACCACTATTGTTAGCGTCCATAGTTAGTATAAGTTCTATGATTGCCGATGCCCAATTATGTTTACCAAAAATTGGGGAAAATAAAAGCAATATTTGTCAACGGACCCTCATTAAAATAATATTGCTGTAAAAGGGATTTTATGACGCTCCAAAAGTATGCAAAAGTAGATTTGGGACAACCGAGGTCAAACTATTTTTAGAATCACTTTTCGGGGAAATTCCAGATCACCATTCTATACATACATGGTGACGTCACTACGTTATTGTCAGTAAGACCGGTGTGTACACAATGCAATCACAGATAAAGAATCAATCGTGTTACATCGACCATCTCCGGATAGCAATTTTGCAATAAATCGCCTCCTGATCCAGAGTGGATGTGAATGTTCCTAAATATAAAAAAAAAATCCTGTCACACGGTACACACCGTACTGTTTTATTGTTAGATACATGTAGATTATCTAATGATTGAAACAAAACCAATTGAACGACCCTTTGATTGCAGATCTTTATGTTCGTGTAACGTTTGCGTTTTGAAGCTATTTTTTTCAAATAATATGTTTGAAGTTGTATTATCCTTTTTTCCTCTATTTTTGGTCATATAGAATAAGCACCAAATTACGTTATATTTAATTAGACCCTTGTGTTAGTTGTCTGTATGGAGACAATTTTATCAGATTAATAGGGTCTATTTGTTTTAGAAAAAAAATAATCGAATTTTATATTCTCGAAGGAAAGAAATATGATTTTTTTTTTAATATCAAAGCTACAAATCGGCGTATCAGCCCAGAACTTTGTGGACATACATTTTAAGACAGTGCATTGGTTATTGATTAATGTTATTTCAGTTTATATTGTGTTAAGGAATAATATCAATATTTTTACAAAATTTAACCGTTTTCCTGCCAAAATAAAGACGGAACAGAAAGATATGTATTAACAATTAGCCAATCTCGGTTGGTACGGTGAGTGCCTTCTTACAATTGGTCAGTTGATCTATTTAAGTGAATGGCAGCTCTCTTATTGTTTGACATTTGTTCTTAAAGCGACTAAAAATTTAATGTTAAAAGTCCAAAATATGATTATAAATATGTTCTGTTGTGATGAAATCTCGATGTGTTTGTAAATGGATTTAAATTCACTGTAGAGGAATAAAGGCCATTATTCTTTATATAAATCATTTTTGTCTTGAATATATATTTTTTAATCTTGAGTCATAATATAAAGAGATTTTACCTTCCGTATATCGGAGAACCGGTTTAA
>VMBQ01007038.1:31157-47647 GCA_007657795.1 Dreissena rostriformis | reverse complement strand
ATTAAAAAAATATAATAAGCATGCATGGCAAAGAGGTTTTTAGGCACATAGTAGTATAGGTATATGAGATATATATGCAGCAACTAAGACAAGTCTAGCCAAATAAGCAGAACAAGACAAAAGACAAAGCAAAATAATAAGCAAAATAATAAGCAAAGTAAAATAAGCAAAAGAAAGCATAACTAGAAACGTGTCAAGTTTGCAGTCCCAGTCTGCAGACTCGCTACCTGATAAGTTGGAATGAAGATATGGACAGCTAAGTCTGATTGCATACTGAGCAGTTACATATCTTTCCATTCCAACTTGAGATCAAGGTTTTAAATTGGCTAAAGGAGCCTGCTTGTCTGAATTCGTCAGGCAGCGAGTTCCACAGGACTGGGGCTGCATACCTGAAACTTCTCCTACCATAGTGTTCTGTCTTTACAGATGGAACCTGCAATATATTCGAATATCTTAAGTTATAATTATTATTTCTTCTTTCAAGTAAGTCATGCAGAACAGGTGGACATATTTTATCAACAGTTTTAAAAGTTTCATTTGCCATGGTTCTTAATCTTCGAATGTGTAGAGGTGGTAAATTGGCTCTTTTTAACAGATCTTCATAGTTACACGCATAATCGTCATAAACAAATCTCAAAGCTCTCTCTTGAATTTTCTTTATTTTCTGAGTGTTACTCTTTGTACAGAAGTGCCATGACAGAGGACAAAAATTAAAATTTGACAAGATAAAAGAATGAAATATTGTAAGTCTTCTAAGTTTATTCAGATTACGACCAATTCTCTTTAGAACATTAAATTGTTGAGCAGCTTTTTCACAAATATTTTGGATGTGAGTATTGAAAGATAGATTGTAATCAATGTCAACACCTAGCAATTTTACAACATCATCACAAGAAATAATATTATTATCTATTTCAAAATTAGGAGTTTTATCATGTGTTTTTTTACCAACGGCTATCGTCTGAAATTTGTCAGGATTTGCTTTCATACCATTGAAATAAAACCAGTCAATAAGAATTTTACTTTCACTTTGTAGAGTACTTATCAATAAATCGAAATCTGGTGTATTGAAAGACAGTGTATTGGCGTCTGCATAGTTGTACAGAGTGCCATGTTCAATAAAATAAAAAATATAATTGATAAAAACATTAAACAAAATGGGGCCAAGTTTCGAGCCCCGTGGAACCCCTTTTTTGATATTTGCCCAGTTACTTACATTGCCACATACTTTAATTTGTTGCTTACGGCCTGATATATAAGAGCCAAGAGTATCAGTGGCCTTCTCAAAGAGTCCATAGGATGCCAGCCTACACAGCAGAATGTTGTGCGGAAGACAGTCGAAGGCCTTGGACAGGTCCATTAGGATGGCAGCTACATACTGGTTAGAGTCCAAGGCCTTCTTCCAATCCTCCAGTAGCCTGAGAATGGTAGTCTGTACATTGAAATTAGAAGGCACATGGTACCTTTTTGCACCAATGGGGCGATTTAGATTATAAAATATACCACCGGACTTCTGTCTATGGGACACGGGTATTTCAACATTTGCATATTACGAAAGTGTAGAGAAGAAATTAACTTAATATAGAGGTGCAAAATTTCACATGCTTGTGCATATACATTATGAAGTTTCATCACTCTAGCAGTTATAATCTTCGAGTTACATTTTGCGTCGCAACTAAAATAATGCCACTATGTGCCAACTAGGGCCATTACCAAGTCTATGTCGGAATAAAGCACCAATAAATACCCAAGGTGAACACGTTCAAATGCAGGTTAAAACATGTTGATTGGTATAAATGTCGCGTTCTGAGAAAACTGGGCATAATGCTTGTGCGTAAAGTGTCGTCCCAGATTAGCCTGTGCAGTCCGCACAGGCTAATCAGGGACGACACTTTCCGCCTTTATGACATTTTTCGTCTAAATGAAGTCGCTTTTTAGCAAAAATCCAATTAAGGCGGAAAGTGTCGTCCCTGATTAGCCTGTGCGGACTGCACAGGCTAATATGGGATGACACTTTACGCACAAGCATTTTGCCCAGTTTTCTCAGAACACGACACATATAGTTGGTATTGATTGATTACAATGTGTGCTCATCTCTGAAACGGAATGGTCATTACACTACCGCGTATCAAAATGCTCACTTAATAAAGGCATAACAACCGAGTTGCTGTCTTGATACTGTCTACAGGTATCATGTTTTTCATGCTTAATGATCAAGATTATATATGATCTCGCCCCATATTTAAAAAAAAAACAACAAAAAACTAATACTTTTGAACGTCGATGTAAATGTATATCAATAATATAAACATAATCTTCCGGTACTTCTATATGCGGTTGCATCTTAAGTCTCTGAGAAAACCCACCATTTATTAGATAACTATGTCGATACTGTGACATGGCCCATGCCACGAAACACCCAAACAACAGAAACACAGACAAAGACGAGCTGTTGTTGCAGTGTATTATTCGAATGTTTGCAGTAAACCGTGCGTTGGATCGTTGCTGTATTTAACTTTTTTCTATTCCCTGCATATAATCAACGTTGGAAAAGAAACATGCTCGTGGAAAATCAGGCCCCTCACAGAGTGTAGGTATGAAGCAACATGTTAAGTTTTACAGATTATTTTAAATTTAAAGTGTCTTGTCAAAACGCTTGTCATTAAACCAGAACAGTCATAATGGAGAGGGCCCTTCGATGATGTTGGTATAACTCTAGGCCCAATCCATTTGTATACATTCTCTTCCAACTGTCTATTATATTTAATTGTTTGTAAATGAATGTGTATATACAATAAAATATGTTTAAACTAAACCAGAACTTACTTTTTTGCCGTTATATGTGTCACTAATATCTTTTATTGTGTTGGTCCGTGCACGTTGCTTTTTTGTCCAACGTCCTAAAATAGCGACATAAAACCCCCAAAAAACCTTACGCCTTTGTAAGTAAGCCTGTACGTTTACGTTGCTTTATATATACTCCCACTTAATAAGAAGTAACGCATAATAAATATGCGCAGTCATTATACGGGGACATTATGAAATTGGCACACATGCCTAGCGTGTCACACATCACGTGATGTCTTGCAAGTTGCAACTACCATTGGGATCGACATCATATGCATTGTAATATGATTGTTGAAGATTGTATTAAACGCCTGAGAGAAGCACCCTTTTAACTTCAAACGTTTATTATTCCGTCTGGGCTCGTGAAATAACAAACGTGTTTCAGTCAAAGAGTGCAACACCATTTACTTTGATTTTATAAACTGTTCAACGTACCAACTAGATTTTAATGTGCGTTTCCGGCTTTGTTATTTTATAATCACTTATTATTAATAATACAATCATCACAGTGGTGTAAAAGTGCGGTGTCCACCTAACAAATCATGAGTTCGTTCATTGTGAGCGTTCTGATCATCCACGCATGCGCATACAACTGGTTTTCAACCCTTTTCATCAATCTAGAAATACACAGTTTACCTGGTATATATTTCTAACGAGATAATGCTTTTGAAGCTCTTTGCCATATTAGTAAATTAATCCCTTATGAATACCATGGTTATTGTTGAAAGAATAAACGTTGATGACAAACATTGGAAACGGTTATTGGATTTAATGACTAAGGGGAGTGATGCGACCAGAGATTGTAATGTAATGATGTCAGACAACGTTTGTGTGGTAGTATTTTCATTGCACATGTTGATAGTGGTTGTTTTTAAACCGCCAGCTAGTACCGCTCGATTGGTCATAGTCGGCTCGGGTACTACCTTAAAGTACCCCGGGTACTTTTAAGTATACTACAACGTACCCCGGGTACGGAAAACACGCTTAAATACCCGACAAATATTAGACTGTACCCGAGTTTTATTCCCGCTCAAAATCCGATGTCGTTTAACGCGTTACCGAATTACGAAACAAACTTGTCTTTACATGCGTTTTTGAGTATGAGTGTCATAATATAGAGGCAATTTTACAGAAAATTGATTTAAATATGAACATAATTAATTTGAAAAATATGAGCCGACAACGACCAATTTAGCGTTAATATTCCCGGATACGTTTTAGTATATTGTCCATACCCGGGGACATTTTAGTATACTTAAGAGTACCCGGAGTATCTTTAAGTAGTACCCCAGCCGACAATGACCAATCGAGCGCTAGAACCCTGTCTAACAAAAAAGTCCACTAAATTAATATCAGTTATTATATTATTTTCTTTGGTATTACGTTTACATTTACGTTTCTCTAAAGTTAAAAGGTACCAAATGGAACACATTTCAAAAATAGAAGATGTCTTATTTTATAAAAATGAGCGAATTAACTGGACGGGCATATAGATATATTTACATTAACTCTTAATTGTCTGTAGAAAAATGAACGAGTTCATTTTGCATAACCCGTAGCCGGCGATACCGCCTTCGAAGGCGGAGCTTCTAAACTCGGACCAATTGTTTCAAGACGCTGACCCGTAGTTATACAGTGCCCAGTACCGTGCCCGCACTACTTTTGTAAATATAGTAACAAACATGAATACACATTACCCGTTTGTTTACTTTTGTTTCTTTTTTGATGTGTCATTTAAAACAAAAGCCAAATTGAAGAAAAAATATAGAGAATACTAGGTCGGTGCCGAATAAAGCGAAGTTTAGCCTTGGCGAGTGGTTCAGATTTTCGGGCCGAGCAAAATGAACTTCACTTTATTCGGCACCGACCTAGTATTCGATTTATTCCATCAATTTTCTTAGTCGTCAATTATTTCTTTAAACATATATTACAGAACCAGCTTTCCGTATTTTATTTTCATTTTTTGATTAAGCAATTTATGAAGTATCTCGTTTGACGTCATTTCGGTGACGAAACATTTTACGAAAACAATATGAACGTGCCAGTTTTTTAACAGTAACATATTTGTTTAAAGCATCGAACGAATCCAAAACGTATTTCGGATTGTGTGTTTGCCATGCATAACACTTTAAGAACAGAAACTGGAAGTGTATATCGTTGTAACTTTATTGTTATAAGCATTGGATTAAAGTTGCCATTGATGTAAGCTTGTCGTTTATACTAAATTTAGTTTTTTTTTTATGACTCCTGTCAAAGCTTAAATAATGGCATTAATCTCTTCTAAAGCACAGTTTCAGATGCAATCGATATTTAAATTATCCAAATAATGTGCAACATGTAATTATAATTAATAGTAAAACTTCAGAACTGCTTTTCTTCGCGCAGGAATAATTAATAACACAACCTAAGGGGCGGGTAGTAGCTGTTCCCGAAACTAAGATTACAACAGGTGTTTCCTCCCTAAAAGCATACAGTTCTGAGTTGTTTTTTTTTATGCTCGGATATGTTTTTATTGTTTCAAATCAAAGGACTTATATAAATATAAGGATTTATTCTTATTTTTCGGGCTTTTATGCAGTATGAACGCTCAGGGCTAGTATTGACAATTTACCGAGAAGCGCTAGCGCGCTTCACGGAATTTTCAAAACTCGTACTGAGCGTTCATACTGCATAAAAGCCCGAAAAATAAGAATCAATCGTTAATTAAAATGTACAATTTAATTACTTGAAGCATATTTATTTCTACATGTATTGACAAAAACAGTGAATATCAAAATGCCCAACACAATAAGTATAAGAAAAGGATCGACACAAAAGAAATAATAATGTTATAGTTTTTCTCTCTTCCATACGGTTTTACTCTAAACCTGTGTGTAAGAAACGCACGGTAAATGTTATTTAAAAACAGCTAGGCTTCACTATTGCGTAGATATAAGCCGCGTTATGCGCTTCCGTGCAGTCTGGCCCGGACCTACCCTGTCCGCTAATGAGACCACGGAAACTTAAGTTACTTTATAGCGGACAGCGAAGCTGCTGACCAGACTGCAATTCCGCAGGCTGGTCTGGAGGTGCAATAGTCGTATATGACATATGACCTGTTTTCGCATCACGCGGCTCATATATAGTCCAGTCTTAACTTTAACATATGTGTAGTCTCGTCAACAATTGTCTCGTCTCGAGCACAATTTTCTTCCATTCATTTTTGAACAGCGTTCCGGAAACGAAGTAGAAGAAGAAGTTCAATGCAAAATTACAATACAACAGTGAATGCGTGACCGCCCTTGTAAGCTGAAGAATGGAAGTCACTTTGGGTGATACCTCCGTAAGGTTTCCTCTGATAACTTGGAACACAGCGTATGGAATGGATGTAATTATCAAATTCGTGCAGATACAAAACAAAATTCTTGTTGCGTGTTGGCCTCTTTTGTCCTTACCAGCCATATGCTTCTGGACATTTCTTTTAAACTGTGACCGTTTCTTCGCCTTTAAATCCGATTTGGTTATTAATTTATCATGTATATTAACAGAACCATCGCCTGTTGTTTTCGTATTCGACGTGGACATTTCCGTTGTTATTTTAGTTTCGTCGTTTGCTAAACTTATTGTACCCACCATTGCACGGTTTGTATTTTGCACTATAACGTCTGCGTCGTTCAAATCAGTTGACGTATTAGAGGTGCCGTTACTGGTAGTTAAAATGTCATTTCCGCTTGCGCTTGAATTCGACATAAAAACGCTTTCCCTTACCGCTGGTTTAGACGTACGAAAAGAAGCCCTTTTTCGTCTTTGGAAAACTATTATTACCATCGCTATATTGATATTTCCAAGAACAGAAATAATAATCGGTATAACATGATACAACGTCATTGATATGATATACCATTCAGCATAATAAAAATCCATGTACCACTTTGCCACAAAGAAACATGGATATTCACTCGCTGTGACTAGTATGCGAGTAATATTTTGGAATTCATGACCAAGTTGTTCACCATTTGCATAATCCTTATAGTCGAAACCGTAAAGAATGTGGCTATTAAGTACCGCAATTACAGTCAAGGTCAGGACACATGCTACGGTACAGCACTTCACGGTTAGCATGTTTCGCGAAAACACCGGAGCCTTAAGTGCCAACGTTCTTTCCGTAGTCAGAAGAACTAATATCCAGGAAGAGAACGCTCCGGCTGTGTACCCCACGAACCAAGTTGTCCTACAGAGAACGTCGCCATGTTCCAGAATGGTGAACCCGTTTAACGCAAACAGGACGTCGTCCAAAGTCAACGTCCAAAGAAACGCCGAGTCACTCACTGCAAGAAATACTAGCAATATATGCCTTGGGAATCGGCGCAGATCTAGTCGTGTCAGTAGGACGACGTTTAGCAGATTGCCGATCGTTCCAACACAGATGCAACATCCCGGCACAATGCGCCAAATCCAGCGCGCAATCTGGCATTCCAGAAAGTTGTACGGTTCACACGTGACCACAGATTCCGTCGCAGACGTGTTCATTACTGCGTCTAGAAAACACTGAACATAGTTTGTTATGGTCTAGAATGTACAGAATATATTTTGTAATGATCTAGAACGCACTGATTATCAGGTATCCTCGCATCTCCGGAAGATGTTGTGGATAGCGCCGACACATCTAATAAAGGAGGACTCCACCTGATGAAGAGACTGATGCAATGCCCATCCATTGTTTATATGATTTCCCAGAAGAAGCAATTAATTTAAGTTTCATGTACTATTATGTTTGCCTTTGTATACCCAGGGGAATACTGATAAAAGTGTACGATTGAAATATTCAATACGTTTTGTAGCTCAAAGGGTTGAGAACATATTAGTTGTGCTTCATATAAAATGCCATGTTCATGCTTGCCTTGAAAAGGGGGCTTAACCCTTAGCATGCTGGGAAATTTGTCGTCTGCTAAAAAGTCGTCTGCTGAATTTCTAAAAAAAGCATTTTCTTCGATTTTTTTTCAAAGAATACAATCAGAATAGCAACAGTTTGGATCCTGATGAGACGCCACGTTGTGTGGCGTCTCATCTGGATCAAAACTGTTTGCAAATGCCTTTAAAATCCGGTTCCAGCACTGAAAGAGTTAATGCATAGGCGTAAAGCGGATTACACAGGCAAATCAGGCACGACATTTTCCGCCTTAACTGGATTTTCGTCATGAAGAGTCTTCGTTTAAAAATTAAATGAAAAAAAAAACAAAACAATGACAGCGGAAAGTGTCGTCTTTGGTAAACCTGTGCGAACTGAACAGACTATGCTGTGACGACACTTTACGCACATGCATTAAACCCCCTTTTCAAAGAGCGAGGCTAATATGTGTTTTGTCATTTTGTCTGTTTTAAGTGCGAGGTTTGGCTCGGCTCTAAACCCCCAATGCTGTGCATGGGTCGTTCAAAGGCGGTGATCCCAGCTTTAATTATTAGTTTTAGGTTTAATGCGTCTGGTAAGTATTTAAGTATATTGTATAGGCAGTTGGTCATCTGGCTTTAATAAAACTATTCACTAAAGTGGTTCTGATGATAATGTTTCTGGAGTTTAATGTATAAGTATATTCAGTACAATATTCCAGTCCACGGCCGTTAATCACCATCCCCACCTCTGTTTGGAGATGAATTAATAACCGAGCCAATGATACCTCCGAGGTGACGTCCGGAAGTTTTTGAAAACGTTGTAGAAATCTATAAGGTAAGAAGAGTGTTTATGTTGTTTTTGTTTCACTGCATACATGTATTATGCCTTATTTCTAAAATCGGGAAATTTAGTGCGTATCGGCGAAAATTAATACATTATATAACTGTACTTAAACAAACAATAACTTGCAGTTTGGAAACGTAAGGATTTTTAAAAGTTCTGACATGGTGGATTTTTTTAACCAACAAATCTATCATTTTGTCTGTGTGAAGAAAAGCTTCCACCCAATTATATCGGTGATGACACGAAACAATTGCCTTTAAAACATCCAAGTCATAGCATCAAAATAAACATTTGTTTATGGCCGATCTACTTGATATGTTTGTTTTTTTACATTTTCCAAAGAGGTGGAGCCAATGCCAAGTAATGCCAATCCTCTGTACAGTAGCAGCTTTAAACGCTGGCGGTGCTTATAACGGAAGCGGATTACGAACGGGGGTGAACACACGGCCACGAAACGCGAAAAGTTGTATAACAATATTAACATTCTCTTTTCATATTGATTACAGAGACTTAAGCTTTAATTCAATCACGGCATTATTGGCATAAATCACGATTACCTGTATGTCAAAACGTTATCGACTCATTAAACAGATTAAAAAGTATACATGTGTATTTTAGTGCAAATCCTGTAAACATAGTGCGTAGAAACGGCGATCTAAGACATGTCAATATATGCAGACAATAAAGCGCAGCAGAGCTGGACAGGACGTTTATAATCGGCCCGCTGCCGACATAACGGCCCGAGGGCCTTTGGCGGGAATTGCTCCCGCGCAGGATGCTGGTTTTAGAATCCAAGCAAGCAGCAGACGACAATATTATCTGGGATTTATCGATTATCTAGGTGGAAGTGGAGGATATTTCTGGCGATAAAGTGAATTCTGTGTAATCTTCTTCCTACTCAGAGATGGAGCCATCTCAGTTGCTGAGACGCAGAACTCTAAAACCAATTGAGAGCGAAACAGAAATGAAAGAATTCGATAACGATACTTTAGATCCAGAGATATACGAAATTCAAACGAACAGCAGACAATATCCAAAAGCTCGAAGACATACCGTAACCGCCGAGACAGGCATTGATAGAATGCAGACGTTTCATTCCCAAACGAAACTACCAGAACTGACGAAGAAAGAATCCATTAGCGAACTGAATCTTCAACGAAGCTTTACGACACTCTTTGGGAAATCTAACGAAAACAAAGGACCTAAAAATACCCCACGTAGCAGTATCCGAGCGGTTCGAAAAGCCAATCAACCGATGCAAATTCCGGAAATCAGTGTAAGCGATGACACAAATTCAGATAACTTTGTCTCAAACAATAAGAGCAGGCTAGAAAGTCTTCGATCTGGCCCACGACTTGTTGCAAACGCTGCTGTGTTTGTAAAACCAGCGACACCGGCCACGGGGATGAAAACAGACAATGCAATTTTCAACACCGTTGAGGTAAAAAATGTGGCTGGCAAATCGTCGGCGAAAGGAAATGATTCTGGACCCATCGAAGCACAAAATAAATCCTTTTTGCCAACTATAACTAAAACATCAAAGCTTTCGTCGGTGAGTGCAATGCCAGAGGTGAAACATCTTCGAAATGACGATACACAATCAACGCCAGACACAGTGCGTAGCGCAAAGCGTGTAAGTTTTGACGATCAGAACATGCGTCCTCGCTCAAACAGTGAGAGCGATATCGATCGGAGACCTTCGGGGAACCACTACCGCGTCTCTCCAGTGGCGACTCGGATGTAAGCATTGAAAATGGTTACCACGGAAAGCGTAGAAACTCGAAATTGTCGACGTCGTCTTTGAAGCTTCACGTGGACTCGCACCACGGTGCGGCGAAGTTGCGGTACATCGCGTTGTTGGCGGACGCTATGGCGACTGAGAACGGGCTTGACGATGACGATATGGAGGAAGGAGTTCCCTGGCAGGACTTGAGGAAATGCCGCTACCTGCGCTTGCCAGATAGATACGATACGGACACGGATCTGCTTTGAGTTTGTGCATGCATTAAACGTCCACACATGTATACAGTGCCCAATGACCGTCTCGACCGATATTTTATTCCATTCGAGATTGTTGTTTTTTAATGTGTGTGTTTTCATTTCGCAATAATATATATGGTGCGAACATTATCTTTTGCGCTGACATTCAATGAGTTTTTTTGTGTCATTGATATTGAATTCTGAAGTGCCTGCAAGAGTTCTGCACATAATATATTGATGGAATAAATGAATAACTACACCGTGGTTATTATGTAAAAGTGTCACGATCGTTGTATGGCGATTGTGTTTACTGCCTCGGATCATTTAACACTTTTATTGTGTGAGGTTCATCATGCGTAGATATTTTCTGGTGCCTGTCTAAAAGTTGCTATGTATTGACCGTTCCAAAACGACGATCCCAGGATTAATCATTGTTTTATGAAGTAGGGAAAAAAAGAAGTTTGTTTCCACTGACATCTCTGAAAAACGTATAGTAGGTAGGTGTGCCAAACATGGTTCGTTAACTTTTTTTAAGATACAAACGTATTTTCTAAGTTTTGTAGATACGGATTTTCAATGACATAAATATTCCAAACATCTACGTAACATATTTTTCTTTATTTGTAAAAGTTATTTTTCCACTTTGATCGACTGTATTGAAAAAGATCAAAAACTCATTAAATTAGAAAAAAAAGTGTTAGTGGAAACATAGACATTGTTTATTTTTAAGAGCATTATTGTGTTTCGTGCTGCATTTGGCGATGCGGTATATTAACAGTATGTTTGAAGCATGCGTACGTTGCAAAATACCTGCTGAAACTTAACATAAAAAACTCCAGAACATATGGTCAACACTTTTTGTATTATAGCATTTATCAACATCTTGTAGAAGCAAAGCACAAATAACGAGAGAAATAATTGAAGAATTTAATTAAGACAGAAATACATTTTGTCTAAAGTTCATTAAATAAATGTAAATACCGACGCATTGTCTTTAGTGACTGTTATAATGGCACGAACTAAGATGGAATTCGGTTTGGTGTGCAACTTTAGATAACACGTTCAGGGGAATTGATCGCTAATAAAGCTAAAGCTCAACTTTTGCTTTTGTTGAACTACTTTTTGATTTTCCGATAGTGCTCTTGTTCGGAAAAATAATATCGAATCGTTTGGTCTCTATCGCAACAATATCGGCCATTTCCGCTTCCTGTTGGCTGCTGCCTCGGTTATCCCCGGGTAACTCGTGTCTATATTGGCTATTTATAGCAAACATGAATTCCATGATATTTGTGTAGCTCAGATCACCGAATTTGTCTTTGTCAAACCGTACAGCATTAAATGCATTAATCATCTTTTCTTTTGTTGTAATGATGAATAACTCGGGTAAAGATCTCATGGCTTCTGGTAACCCAATAGCTTTGAAATCGTCTGCTGTGGGGTTTACGACCTTCACAAACGTAAAATATTTTTCAAAACGGATCGCCAACGCCCGGATGTAAGGAGCGGTATCCAGGTCATCTGAAATATAAAAACAAACATCCGCATACAAATTCTAGGTCCATTACAGATTGCTATACTTTTTGTAAAAAATATCTGAAACGTTTATATGTCGAGATACTATTTTGTTGGTGGTGGGTGTTTATATGCAGTTTCAACACAACACTTGATAGTGTTATAAGGTTTCGGTGACATGCAAATTTAACTGGTTAACGTGTCGTAATTAACATACTTACGAGAGCTTATTGAAACGGTCCCCGGGTCATCTGCATGTCACCGCAACCTTATAACACTATCAAGTTTACGATATTTAGCAAATGTAAGCAGATTATGCTAGATCATGTTGTTGTTTTTTTAAACAATATTAGCACTTCTACAAAATAATTGGCACGGAAAATCCGTTAAAGTCCTTCGCATGAAGTGCCGGATTAAGCACCGTGGGGTCAATAGGCCGTGAAAGTTGTGGGGCCCACGCCCTTAGTCGGCCTAGTTCCTACTAGAACCGCAGTGCCAATTCTGACAAGACATAAAATGTGACAAAGTCCTTTTATAGGTATAAAATGTGATAAGACCGTAATGGCAAATTATATGTACTGCTTTTTGGGGGCGGAGGGGGGCATTCATCAGGAGAATGACCTAGAGTGAAAGAGCCCTGTGTTTAATTTTTCTCCAGTCTGAGCCCCCACCCCCCTAATAAACATCTTGAACACGAAATCACCGGCAAAACAATACGGGTTTGAAAATAATTAATGATTGTCACTTGGTAAGGCAATGTCAAGCCGATAATCCGAACTTAACATTGATATAAATAATTTGCTTCGAAAAGTAATTTTATTGGGGTAAGTTAATTAAAGAAAAAAATACAATTTCGTCACGGTCTCATGGGGCACCTTAAAGTCCTGGGGCCCATAGGTAATTGCCTACTCTGCCTAATTGGTAATCCGGGACTGTTCGCATCCGCTCTTTAAGACTCGCACGTTGTCACTTGAAGACACTCGAATATTCTTACGTTAGCATGAACAGACAAGAACGTTGCATATATAATTTCGGCCTTGTCCACATGAAGACGCTTTAATGCGCACGTAGAGGAAAACAGTATGCCACCCCATGCCACCGTACAAAGTAATTAATAAAGAAGAAGATATTATCAAAGTTTCGCGGCGAGTTTAAAAATATAATAGTGAAATTCTTGATTGTACCTTGCAATATGAAGGCGGGAAACCTCGACGGCCTCGCCATGAAACACTCGAGGAGAATGTCGTTCAGGTTCTCGGTCTGAAAGGTCATCACATTGTCCGGAAGTGACGCAATCGCTGCGTCTCTTGCGTTAGTCTCGTTGTCGAAGCTCTTCCAATACTTGGTTTTGGTGCTCTTGCCACCATATGGGTACATACGGGCGATTCCTTGTTCAGGATCGAAGCCCTGTAACATAGCTTTTTAATTAATGTTTGATCCGAGACTTAACTAATCAAAAGGACATTTAATCCTTATCATATTCCGTCCAAATATTAAACTTAATTATGTACACTATAGTTATTAAGAACAAAATTAATTCTGACGTTTTTATTTTCCACCTCTAAAAAATAATGCGTCACTTGATGCGATTGCCTGTTAAACAACGTGCATAAAACACATGTGCTTATTACTGTTAAATGTATAAATTTGTTGAGTGAAAAACGTTAGTCGCATACTTATTTAACGCGATGTTGGATAAACTTAATTAATATATATGTGTATATAATGTATTGTAATTAATGTGTTAATAGAATTTCATTACATGTTAATTAAAAAAAAAAAAATATGACGGGTCACTTTTTTGTCTGGTGGCGGATGTTTAAAAGGCGTGTTTACTCACTAGAATCTCAACAAGTTTGTGTTCCGATTTACGGTCCACGGCTCCAATCCAAAACAGTCCTCGCGACTTTGCAGCCATGGTTTTCCAGGTGATGTTCACCGAACCCTCATGGAAAAGCACTATCCATGCATCTTTTGAACCCAGAACACTTTCCGTGAAATTTTCATTCGTTAGAGGGAACATGTCTTGGTACTTTTCGTCTGGGCTCAGTTCCGGCGTACCGCTTCCCGAACTTTGGGCCTTCTCCTGAGCAGAAGATCCCGACAGTATCAGCACTATGATGAATGTCCATGCCCACAACGATGTTCTTGCAGAAAACATGTTCACGCTCTTCAAATGCACTTTCACTTCGGTATATAATTGTTAAATTCTATATATGCGTTCACTATATACTAGTAAATGCACGCGTTACAACTGTCGTCTTTGTGCACTTTTAAACGAATTGATTGATTGTTTAATGACTAAAAACTATCATAACTCATAAATATCAATGTTTAAACTCGTTAACATACTTTACACAAGCACTTTAAATCTCCCGTGAGTTGAATCGCAGATATCAATATTTATACGAAAATTAAACGTGAAACTACGTGTACAGTCGGCGTTAAGAACTTTTCGGCAAAAAGAGTAGATATAACCACAACCCGGACGTAAAATTTAAAATGTTCAAGTTTTCTTGTGTGTGTGTTTGGCGTGTATTTATTGACTTTATCTGCGTACAAAGATAAACTCTAACGGCGAAGTGGTCCTTCGTAAAACATAACAGGCCGCTCATTGATTTAACATGCCAAAACGTGAATGCGAAAAACTAGTAATCGGAGTTACTTTGCTTGTTTCTATGAAAAGAGTTAACTCCACACACTTTCGGAGGATATGTCTTATACGTGTATTTATTTTGTTGCTGATTTTGAGCTGTGACAAGTTTAAAAATGTCATATCTGCAGTTAAATATTAGTTGAGTTCAGATAATGTCTGAAAAATGACAATATACCACAGAAGTTGAGTTCATTTAAGGTCTGATGGTAATGGACCGCAACCGAATTTCCTTCTATCACGATCACAAAACAGTATTTAGATTGTTTAACTGAGAACTTTTTCCGTAATAAATTCCACCGAATTAGTTGAGGTATTGAGCCACAATGTTGGGGGACAATCGTCCGTATAAACTTTCGGAAGGACGGGCACCTACAATCTTTTGTTACTCTCACATAGCGATTGACGTACAATACACCTGACTGTCCCGTAAATGGGTCATTAGTGCTAGAAATTGATTGATTGTCACATATTTTTTTCAAACAACCTGTGCGCCGTTAAATTGTCAGCTTTGAAAATTAAAAAGACTCTGTTTTACCCTGTTCTTCAGTTTTGGAAACGTGGTGAACTGTAACAGTAATTTAAGGCTTTTATGGTCTGTTTTTAAAATCGTGTGTGTGTTATGAATATTTCTTTCGATATTGTTTATTGATGTCTCATAAAGCATCGATTAATTCGAGTGAAAAGTTATTTAAGGGAAAATGTGCGTTCATTGAACGTGGGAAATTTCCTTTATTCGCCTATTATGAGTCTTGATTTATAATTTTAAATAATTTTCAAAACAATTCATAAGTTCTTCAAGTTCGTAGAATAACGTCAACAAATCGTGATAAAAGCATACATCTCACAATTGGAACCATTTTACTTTGGAAAAAAAAACACCCGACAACAAACGCAAAAGAACATGTTATGCCATATGCAACGGTGTTATTAATGTTATCATGCACCTTGCCATGTTTTAATTTTAAAATTCATTTTTGTTAAAAACGCTAAAAGGTTTAAATGTGTTTATCAAATTCACGTATAATCTTTTTGTATGCATACATTAAAGTAACATGTAATTATGATAATTGTCTAAGAAATATATTTATTTCTTCTAAATATACGCTTAAACGCACCTCTTAGACTGAAAACTGTTCTGTGTGAGAGTGCCATAACATTCGGCTACGATGAAAATTTAAGCGAAACTACGACACTGCCCCTGCATGTGGTTTCGATGAACAATATGAATCCACAGTTTACGTTCAGGGATGTAATAGTTCACTCTGGATCATTGCGGCGATTATTGCATAATAGCATCTGGTTTAACAGTCGCCATTTTGAAGAACTACTTCCGAGCACAACAACAACAATAATTATTGGAAAATGCCTGAGAAAATGTTAAAATTATTAGAAAGCTTGATTATTACAATGGAATAAGATGTTAATTTTGCAAATTAGAGAACTTTACTTATATGCGGTACCGTTCGACAGTGAAATAGTGTCATTTTCAACATTGTTCGAAGTCATTGAAGTGGAATTGTTAGTGGAAATGGAAATATCTAATCATTCATCATCATGCTGAATTATGATCAGCATCATTCAACTTCAACTTCAACGGGGGTACTCGACAAAATCCACTACGTAGACATCGACATTTCTGTGGAACACTGCTCTACTAGTGTTTCATAGTTATGGTTCTATTGACATAGTTCACTTGCGGTTGAATAACCACCAAGATTGCATTTGGAATGGTACAGGACTGGTATTCAGGTAAAATAAATAATTGTGCAGACTGTTTATTTT
>VMBQ01007038.1:14768-30673 GCA_007657795.1 Dreissena rostriformis | reverse complement strand
CAAAAAAATGTATTTAATGCACATTCAATGTAGCATTATTTGCATTGTTTTTTCTGTGTTCAATGCTAATTTAATTCACTTGTAAGTGAAGACAAAAACCACTTAACAGAAAAAGTGCATTTTTTCTGCATTTTCTGAGCATTAATAGTTTAATACACTTAAGTGTGTTAAAGTGTATTTCTCCTTTTGAATAAATACACTTGACCAGAAAATAATTATGTTAAATTGTATTTTTAGTGTGTGTGTTTAAGAAATTTTTCAAATTCATTGCAGGTTATACACTTTTTTTGTGAAATAAATGCAGATCGAAAGGGTACAGAAAAATACACAATAACAAGTCATGTGCATTAAATAAAGTTTTGTAGGGGCATATCAATGCCTACCGGTATTTATGAGCATAACACCTACTTTGGTTAACTCGCGATAGACTTCAATTTGTGATATAGGCCTCCATTGACATATATTGCAATCCATGCAAAACAATGGTGATATAAATAATGCATTTTGTATTGGTATTACTTCAAAATATAGCTACCTAGCTGTACAGTTCAATATAATTTTAAATTAACCACACTATATGAAGTTGTTATAAGACATCAACCTGGGAATAACCGTTTCCACACTGTACACTAGTTATATATGCTGTTTACCTATTGTTTTTATTAATTTAGACAAATCATAATTAAAAAAGACTTTACAGTACAATTTAATTTTACACAAACATAAATGTTTGTTTAATTGGACTCTTCCACTCTTCCGGAGTTGGTCGATGTATCACGATTGGTAATAGTTTTTTGGATGTCGTATTCGGTACAGAATACACTGTTTCAAATTTAAACATAAAAAATGTCAGCGAGAGAAGTGTGTTGTAACATCGTCGTATTTTTATAGGGTACATGCAAAGGATAACATCCGTAGGTTGCCATTCAGGTAAATAAAACATGTTTATGAAGTTTATTTATTATTTTCCTCAATTTGTCTCGAACGACGTCTGTTTAGTGAAGCGCACTGATTCCGTGCGCTGAACTGCACCCATGGTTATGAAGGGGTGCATATGGACTCCCAGAGCCGTCAAAGCAAAAATTATCAGAGGCTCTCAGGGAGTCGTTTATATGGACTATGTTGAAATCGTGTTTTCCACATCCGTTCGATTGTCCATCTCAAGTGTTGCAAAGTGTTCCCGGATTTCATGTACTCATAGACACTAAATATATCATCAAACGGAAATCCATGATTATAAAACGAGTTGCACACACAACTTGCGAAATATCGAATGTAAACTACCAGAGACGTGTAGATAACATCTGCTTTTCTGACACTACACTCTGCAGACGAATTATTGCATACATCAGCAGAGGATTCCGGAGATAGTCGATGTATTACGATTGTCCATATTGCGGAGGATTCCGGAGATAGTCGATGCATCACGATTGTGTACAGTATGCATGCTAACACGTATGTCATGCGTACAGCATTGGTTTAGAATATAATAGGAATATACAAAATCCATGCTTAACGTATGTCATGCGTACAGCATTGGTAAAGAATTGGTATGAATGTACAATATGCATGCTAAGACGTAGGTTACACGTACAGCATCGGTTAAGATATGAATCTAGAATCGAACAAATAACAACAAAGTGTTATTTATACATCTGTATTTCACTTTATACAGAGGAAATGCGTATACGGAAGCTGACTGTGTTTAAGTGGGGCTAGTTGGAACTGGCTATTGATCTGTTATGTTATGATCTGCACAATACAATTGCACTATGTAATTGCGTTCACAAGAAGATAAAATACCAATAGCAATAATTCCAAAAACTTCCAAAACACTTAAAGGATAGTTATGGTTCGTGTACTATGAACTTATACACAATGTTTTCTGTAGATCTATAAAGCTACATATTTTTTTCAATAGTAATGGAATTGTAAAGTGATCAAGAAAATTAGCGAAGGACAATAACTTTCCAAATAAAGCACCGCATAAGAAGTGGGTGGAACGTCCGAAAGGACGGACGATGAGCTTACTATATTTCTGCCTTCGGGTTCAAAAACACACCGACAGCTCTTCAAAGACTTTGCAAACTGAAATGCAAATATGCTCAGTATAATTTGCAGTTAACATCGGAAACATCTTTTCCAATATTGTTCTGATGACAAAAGGATTGAAAAGCTAACTGGTTGTTATTTTNTGTTTGTGTGTGTGCAACTGTGGTAGCCGGGCTGCCTTATTTGATGGAAACGCATTTGAATGTCCTGGATCAAACACAAGAGAGAAATGTTTTTTTAAGTGCATGTCAACCCAGCAGGGTTTCGTTAGAGATGTACACTAACTAACATACACTAATACGTGTCTCTGGTTATTGAAGAATCATTCTGCTTTGCGACTTGGTCCACTTGTGTCAAGGAGTTTCGTCACGTGTTTTTGTGTAGTCCGCAAAGGCTGATAAGCGACGACACTTTCCGAATTTATGATAATTTTCGTTTAAAAGAAAGTCTCTTCTTAACACAAAATCCAGTTAAGGCGGAAAGTGTCAACTCTGATCAGCCTATGCGTACTGCACAGGCTAATCTGTGACGACACTTTACTCACATGCATTAAACCCCGTTTTTCAGAGCGCCACTAATTTAAATTGACTTGCAGATGATCAAGTGGAGAACGCTTATCGCACTTAATTATTTCTTTTCCAACGTAAATTGTCCATTATTATCAAGGACGCATACTTATTAAATTGGCCGAGGACATTAGATTATTTAAACTGTTTCAAAGATAATATATTATAGAATATGCATGGGCTATTCACATAAGACCCTTTAATTTAAAACAAGCACACATGTTATTTGTTACAATTTCCGTTCTCCGTTAAGAAACGAAGCTCATAATAACGAATATAAAACTTTAGGCAACATAGAAGCCATCATTTTGTGAGAATAATCTCCTTTAGATACGCAGGGTTTTAATTCTTATAACTATTTCAACAATCCCAATTAAAAAAAATAGAAAAAGCTATTGTGAAACATTTTGCTTGTTAACTTGTTTTTCTTTACACACGTTATTTCCAACGTTTCTAAGGATGTCCAATAACAAACATTTTCGAAATGCAATATACCTTACTTTGTAGGCGACAGTTTACTTTGCGAATATGATCAAATGTAGCAAACATTATAGCAAACTCAACCTTAAAGACAAGCACAAGTTTAGGGACGAAAGAAAGAAAGAAAGAATAGCGGAAACAAACAACTTTGTGTTTTAGCCCTCATTAAACGGTGGTTGTGTCAAGAAGTAGCGTCAAGTGCATTAATGCTGTTGGCCGCTTATACGAGTATATGTACCGATATTGCACGTTCGTTCAGATAACCCTAAACGGGGGGTTTCGACCGATTTATTTATTGAGTATATATCAGCCATATCACCGGAAAAGATCAATAATATTAGGCGGTTAATGTGATGTTTAACTACTGGTTTTAGAGAACATTCCAGAACTGTTCTGATTATGCAGATTTATTTTGCAGAGGTTCAAGTGAAGAATGCTTATCGTACATAATTATTTCTTTGTAAACGCAAATTGTACTTTCTTATCTAAGAATGCACACTTCTTTACTTGGAAGAGGACATAAGATGTTTTAAACCTTTTCAATGAAAACTAATAATAACAAAAATAGTCTTGATAAAGGATATTCGAAATGACACTCGTGAATATTACGTTCGTAGTATTTCGTAATATTTTATCGGAAAACAGCTGACAAGATATCGCTCACAACAGTTCAATATGTTTGTTCTGATGGTTCTTTTAAAACATTTATTTGGAAAAGAAAGAAATATTACTAGAAAAAAATTCAGACGTTATATCATTGTTACTGCGGATTGCCAAAACGTTTTGTTTTGACACAAAAGTGTGAACTTGACTTTTTAAGTTCGGGAAACCAGAAAAGTATTACAGGTATATATTAAACAACGACAGAAATCGCCATGCCCTATAGTGAATTTTCCTAACAATCAACTTCCCAGAAAGTCTTCAATCTATATGTTCAGTTTAATTTGAATCCCTTAAACACTTGTTATGTTATAATCTGCGCAATAAAATGAAACAATATAAATATGCTCAGTACCAAAAAAATACTAAGAGCAAAAAGACCTCCAAAGACCCCCAAAGACCTCCAAAATGCTAAAGGAGAGTTATTGATCTTGACCTCTGAACTTACCCACAATTTGCTCTGAAGATAGGTGAAGTTTCATCTTAGTTGTTTTGAATAGTAATACAATTATAGACTGATAAAGAAATTTGGCAAAGGACAATAACTTTATTAGTAAAGAAATATTGTCATTGTTTTGCTATCTATCACAAACGAAAAGAGAAGGGTTACACTCTCAATCAGTTAACAGGTTCTTTACATAACGCTTCGCTGTGCGCGTGTTAGTATAGATATATGTTTACATGCGGATTCCTGTTTTCGCAAAACTTCGTCAATGTTTTAATGACGTTCGGTTGACGTCATAACTTGTTCGTTATGGTCCAAACAGTACATGCAGGAAATGGCAGCTCAATTCACCAGAATATTTAGTGGGTCTGTTGTCTGACTTTAATTTGACCAAGATATCGAAAATCATCGAAAATTAACATCTTACATGGCATGCCGTTTTTTGACAACAATATTAAAATAAAAGCAATTCTAGCAAGCTACAGCTGACGTAAAAACTGTGTCCCAAAAGATGCAAATCCAAATCAGTCACCATGATAATACTCCGAATATAATATGTGTACATGCTCATCGTGTAACATAAATCAAGCAGGATCGGAATTTCACTTTTTTTTTTATTTGACCGAAATAAAGAGAAATAAGAAACAACTATATTAACATATATTATTATTATCGCTGACCGCCCTTAAAATGTAATTGAAAGTATTGTTAAAAAATGCATCCATATATGTAGCAAAATATATCTACAATGCCATTAAATTGAGAGATTCATAAAAATTGTTATATTAACGATATTAAGAATTCTGCATCTTATCTCTTACGAATGTTTATAACGCACGCCTTGACATTCATATGCTTGTATGACTAATGTAAGTAGTAAACTTATTAATAATATGTGCTTAGGTTTTAAGAGCCTTTTTTAAATTTCTTTTTATGTTTGGTCTTTTTCACACCATAACAGAACAAATATTTTATTCAGTTATGCATAATATAAATCATCGTGTTTACGAATTCTCATTTAAGACAGACATGCGTGAAAATAATAAATACAAATAATATAATATATGTGTCAGTGTACGTGCGTGCGTGCGTGAATGCAACTGTGATAGTCGGGTTGTCTAATTAGATGGTAACGCTTTTGAATGTCCTGGATCAAACCGAAGGGAGAAACGTTCTTTACGTGCATGTCAAATCATCAGGGTTTCGTAAGAGATGTACAATAACATACACTTATACACGCATGTGGTTATTATTAAATCTTTCTGCTTTGCGACATGGTCCATTTAATCCCACTAGATGCATAGGACACACATTCTAGTTCAAGTCACTCTACAAGGTAGAAAACCTTAAAATGCCTCGATATTCCGATCCTGTATAAATGCATATGGTCTTGCTCCGATTTACAATATTTGCTATAACGAGACAATGTAAGCGTTCTGACATGAAGTTATAAACGATTGAATAAGATTTTGGCAATTGAAAATTTTACTAATTAATCTGGAAACAAATATCCACACAAAATATCTTAGTAGATAGGCCAAACATTTGTATTGTTAACATGTTTTACTATACACAAGTTATATCCAACGTTCATTATGATGTTCAATAACATCCATTTTCGAAATGCAATATACCTTTCTTTATAGGCGGAAGTTCACTTTGCGAATATGATCACATGTAGCACAAATTATCGTAAGCTCAACCTTAAATATAAAAACAAGTTTAGGGACAATATAACATATACAAAGAGTCGGTATGATGAGTGGTAACAAACAACTTTTTGTTTGAACCCTTATTAAACGTTGGCTGTGTCTTTGATTTTGGGTCAAGTGCATTGAAACTGTTGACCTCTTTGAGATGTATTTACGTGCGTTCAGAGAACCCTTTAATAATGTAATCTGATGAGAATATATAGAGAAATACATTTAAGAAGTTTTATCTGACAAATAAACTCGATTTTATAACATTGTTCTAATTTAATAAATTGGTGGTACTATTTGCTTCATTCAATGTAAACATATTGACTTTTGCTTACAAACAACACATTTGCATTCATTTTTTTTAAACTTGGTGGTTTTATTAGTTTGTAAATGAGTAAAACATTTTTTAAAGCCAAAGTGCAAACTCGCAAACAAAATCAAGCACGGCCGGTTAGCCTATGATTTTATTTTAGTGTTTATATAGTATCTGTAATTATTATCTGTAAACAATTAAACATCACATCTATTATTGGAAAAAAAAAAAAAATGGCAAAATACTCTTTCCATATGCATACATTAATCGACCACTTGCTGACATTTGACTAGCCTTCAACTATTTACATGTACTTAAAGTCTTGAGTAACACTTTATGTGACACATCGGTACTGCTTCACCAAGTGCGGGAAAAGTGGCCCTAATGCATGAGCGTAAAGTGTCGTCCCAGATTACCCAGAGCAGTCCACACCGGCTTATCAGGGACGACACTTTCCGCTGTTATGATATTTTACGTTTAAAGAAAGTGTCTTCTAAGCAAAACTCGACTTTAGGCGAAAAGTGTCGTCCCTGAATAGCCTGTGTGGACTGCTCTGGGTAATCTGGGACGACACTTTACGCACAGGCATTAAACCCCGTTTTCTCAGAGCGCGACTCACTTCAAATGACTTGAAGATGTTCAAGTGAAGAATGCTTATCGTTCTAAATTATTTCTTTGCGAACGCAAATTGTTCTTTTTTATCTAAGAATGCATAGTTCTTAATGTAGCCCAAAACATTAAATAATTTAAACTGTTTCAACAATAATACATTATTGGATGTGCTTGGACTTTTATGTGAGCCCGTTGTTTTAATACAAGCACAATACAGTCATTTCGATTCTTCGTTTAAAACACGATGCTTATGGCAACCTAAAAGCCATTCATTTGTGAGAATAGTCTCCTTCAGACACGCACGATTGTAATTTTGATATCTAAAATCCCAAACAAAACTGGAAAGAGTGACTGGTTCTGAAATGACTGTAATAAGGTCATAGAAGACTTCACGGCATCTTGTCAATCCGAAAGAATCTTGAAATCGGTACGTTTCTTCTACGCGGAAAGGAAAAGTGTCGTTTTGTATTAATAATTTATTGCGTCGTTCTTATGAAGAAGTTGATAAGACATAATAATAATTAAACAAATTCAAATAGAGATAGACTTTTATTTTTCCCTGCACAATCAACTGTTGAGCAACCATCGCGGAAGAAAGTAGTATATTTCTTTTGCAGAGATGGTCTATCATTAATGAATTTATTCATGGACGAGAGGGTAGTATACTTATAGATTGTTTGTGTGTGTGTTTATATGGCTTATTTATCGATATAAATTGATTGTTTTATATAGGTAAAAACTCTCTTTCTCTGACAACGTGTGTGGCAAATATTGTGTTATGATACTAAGTTTGTTCAAATCGTGTAATTGGGCTGAAAACTGGCCACGCCCCAGTGGTAACATTAGCAATATTGGCTTATATAGTAAGGGTTAGGGATATATTTGGTTTGTAACATCGAATTGTGGTTTTCTACAAAGTTTTGTTTAAATCATTCCCCGGGGTCAAAATCGGCTGACTCAACAATAACTTGTTTTCTTTATATGACTATAGTTAAAACAAATATGTATTAAGTGGAAACTTTAAAAAAAATCATGTCTTAAACTGGCAAGCCAACAAATTTGGTATTTGGTATGTAATATCGTATGGTTGACATCTACTAAGTTTGTTCAAATCATGCCCGTGGGGTTTGAATTCGCCCTACTCTAGATGTTTCATTTTTTTCATTTTAAGCATATATTGAAAACTCTAGTAGTCTTCTTTGTTAGCTGCAAAGCCCAGATATTAGGTATTTGGCATGCAAAAGTGGTGCTCCATAAAGTTTTTTTTCAAATCATTCTCAACATAACAAGGCCATGAGGTGCAATATGCGCCTACGGTCACAGTTTGCCTTTCTTGTGGTGTAGAATGAAATGTTTTATATTGAATAATAAGCCTTTTTTTTTATTAAATAGAACACAGCTTTGATATTTGGTATGTGACATAAGATTATGGTCCTTTCCAAAGATTGTTCCAAATATGTCACTCGGTTTAAACTGACTACGCCCCATTACAAAGGTGAGCGATCATCTTGACTCTCTTGCTGCGGCGTTTTGAAGTNTCGCCCTTTGAACGCGAGACACGAGACACGAAGCAATTCACGATATTTTGGGCGACAGTCGCGGCGACGCACGATATTGTGCGCGACAGTCGCGGCGACGCACGATATTTTGCGCGACAGTCGCACGATATATATAACACGATATATCGCCTTTTGGGCTACCTACACAAGGGCGATATTTTGTGATACATTCTCGCGCGTCGCTTCGTGTATCATCATTGTTTTGGCGCCGCCGCCGCCGCCGCCGCCGTCTGTGATACCGCAGATTCAGACGGTGACTTTCGAGGAGTTTGCCAGAGCGCGACAAGGAGCGTCGCAACCGCTGCCGTCGGTTTCGACCACCATCTCGGAAGAGAAAGAACGAGAGGACCAAACGATAGAAGCGTCATAAGACAGGTCAATGCGTGCGAGGGCATTTGGAGATAACTGTACCTGTACTGTTTTTATGTTTGGTAATGTTCGGAACCTTCATGTCTTGTACAATAACAAGGATATGTACTCAGCATATAGTCATACATGAGGTTTTCACAGAGTTCAAGAGCATACAATAGTGTCCCTTTGTGTTTGCTACGGACTGTAAGACCGGAACCGTATGTTCTGACTCCGACGACATGTCGATATTGACGTTGATACAATACTCTGGCGCACGTCGAATAATTCCGTCAGTCGTCTGATTCCGACCCTCATCTCTTTCATATATATATAGCACTTTATATTCAAACATGTACATGTGAATTGTGTTTTGGTTCAAAATAAATACTGATGAGCGTGTGTAATTAACTACTAGTAGATGTGTTTTATAGATTGCATCAGTTTACATGTTGTTAACAGTTTAAATGGGTATAAATATATATGTACAATTATATCTTATTATGTAAATATATTTAATTAATTATACTATAAGCAATTATGACTGTACGGCTTTTTAATACATCACACTAAACAAGTAAAACAAAAAAGTTGTTAGATGTCCATGTTTTTTCATCTGTGGTAATACCATTTAGTTCCGATCATGCGATTACTATCACTTTGGGGGGGGGGGGTATTTAATACAAGCTATTCTATGAACCATTCAAATCCTCTGCGTGAAGATTTTACAGAATAGTCTTCCTGCTGTTTTTACGACAACAACAGTTTTAACTCCGACTTACCATGGTTAACCCTTCGGGGGTTCCTTTATGCACCGACAAAAAATTGCTCGAGACATTCACATGTTCCAAAATGGCCAGTTCCCTACACAGCAGCTAGCTAAATGAAATGGTACCTATTGTTCGAGACATTCACATGTTCAGAAATGGCCAGTTCCCAACACAGCAGCTAGCTAAATGAAATGGTACCTATTGTTCGAGACATTCACATGTTCAGAAATGGCCAGTTCCCTACACAGCAGCTAGATAAATGAAATGGTACCTAGTGCCGTTCTACCGAGCATCTGACGTTTAGGATTGGGATATGATGTTCATCCGTTTGGGCGTCTCAAAACTGGCAGATCCTTTATGGTAACGTGCTATTAAAACTTATTTGAGTCTAGCTCTGGGAAAACGGGGCTTAATTCAGGAACGACAATTTCCCCTTAAACATATTTGAGTCTAGCTCTGGGAAAACGGGGCTTAATTCATGAACTTCAATTTCTGCCTAAACTGGATTTTTGCTAAGACAAAAAAATACCATTAAAGGGAAAGCGTATTCTCTGATTAGCATGTGCTGATACTTAAGCCCTGTTTTCCCAGAGCGAGAATCATTAACATAAATTTTGTGTCACATAATTTCAATTAGGATGGTTTGTTGTATTGCCCAAAGGGCAGCACATGTAAACGTCTCAGCAATTATTTTTAACATGAATCAAGCCCCTTATTCCTGACTTTATTCTCTGTTGAGCACCAACAATTCATTCGGACCTGCCGGTTATTAGAGTAATGGGACCCAAAGACTTTGTGTCGGGAATACCACACACCTGCTGGCTTCTGTTATCACCTCGACGTGTTGCTGTTGAAAATTGGCTTTCATTCTAAGAAGACTGTTGATTTACTAGCTCTTTCAGTGCTGAAACCGAATTTTAAAGGCCTTTGCAAACAGNAGAAAATGCTAATTTTTGAAATTCAGCAGACGACATTTTAGCAGACGACAAATTTTCCAGCATGCAAAGGGTTAACAGACAACAAGCGGGCAAGATTTTTTCCTCATAGCGTGTCTACACAGGTCTAATAATATACAAGACTTCTAATGATATTCAACTAGACGTAAACAAAATAAAATTACATCATTAAAATAATAATCGAAATGAACTTATTTTACAATTGATCGCCTCAACTGAAGATTCTCTGAAAAAAGATCTTCCTTAAAAAAGAAAAACACTAACAGAGAGAGTGTCGGACGATACTTTCCGCACATGCAATAAACCCCGTTTTCTCGAAGCGAGGTCAATTTAAAGCAGCACTAAAGCCCCTATCCGCCGAACTAATTTAACGCATTTTGAAAAAGCATCAGTTCTTTTATAAGAAAACGACTTTTATTTCAGTGTTAGAATTTGTAGTTCGTTATTTTTATGTTCGAACGTACAGGAATTATGCAATTTTTCGGTATTGCGGTCGTTAAGTTCATGGCAATTTGTTTTTTTCTCAAGTGTTTGTGGATTGGGACTCTAAAATATTTTAAAAGGGCAAAAACATGCTTACTTACAACTGTTCGTAAATATTGTTGGACACAATTGCTCTTAGCGGTATCTGATTCGACAAGCAAAGGAACGTACTTGTTCAAGTAGTACCGGATATATTATTATCTGTGGTTTTACAAATGCAAGAGATTGAATACTTGATCATATATATAGTTCAGTCTACTGCTTTCAATAATATCGACATATCACAAATGAAAAGCAACTCGTTTGATATGATTATTTGAGTTCACTTCACAACCACTGCCCCATTCAGTGTAACAAGTTCAAGTACTGTAACGTTATGTTAGTAATACACTTATTGACTATAATTCTAAATTAACGATGCAAAATGTTAACAAAGAGTCTTAATTCCTTTAAATACTATATACAACTAGAAAAATACGTTATTGAGTATGTTNAGTTTTAATGATATTCAACAAGACGTAAACGAAATAAAATTAAATCATTAAAATACTTATCGAAATCGAACTTCTGTTACAATTGAGTCTCGCTCTGGGAAAACAGGCCTTAATGCATATGCGTAAATTGTCGTCCCAGATAAGCCTATGCAGTTTGCACGTGCTAATCAGGGACGACACTTTCCGCCTAAACTATATATTCTCTGAGAAAGACTTCCTTAAAAAGGAAAAACACTAAAAGAGAAAATTTCGGACGACACTTTCCGCACATGCATTAAACCCCGTTTTCTCAGAGCGAGGTTCAATTTAAAGCAGCATTAAAGCCCCTATCAGCAGAAATAAATTAATGCTTGCTTACACAGCATCAGTCCTTTTGTAAGGACACGACCTTTATTTCAGCGCTTATAATTTCGTTTGTAAGAAATGTATTAGAATACTTTTGTTGTTTGAACGTGCTTGGTGCGAATTAAAAACAACTCGATTCACTTTAGATAAAAGCATCACACGCTACCGCTTGTACAGGAACTATGCAATTAATACTCGTCAAATCTTTTCGGTATTGCGGTCGTTAAGATGCTCATCATAATAAGTTCATGGCTACTTGTTTTTCTCAAGCGTTTGTAGATTGGGACTTAAACATATTTTAAAAGTGCCAATCAATGCTTACTTACAACCGTTCGTAAATATCTTTTGACAAAATTGCACTTACCGGTATCAGATTCGGCAAGCAAAGGAACGTACTTGTTCAAGTACTACCGGATATATTATTATCTGCGGTTTTACAAATGCAAGAGAGTGAATACTTGATCATATTGCAGTCTACTGCTCCTTACTATATCGACATATCGCAAATCAAAACGCAACTCATTTGATATGATCATTTGGATTCACTACACAACCACTGACCCATTTAGTGTACCAAGTTCAAGAAATGTACGTCATTCAGTGTACCAAGTTCAAGTTATGTACGCCATTCAGTGTAACAAGTTCAAGTAATGTACGTCATTCAGTGTAACAAGTTCAGGTACTGTACGTCATTCAATGTACCAGGTTCAAGTACGGTACGTCATTCAGTGTAACAAGTTCAAGTACTGTAACGTCATTCAGTGTAACAAGTTCAAGTAATGAACGTCATTCAGTGTACCAAATTCAAGTAATGTACGTAATTCAGTGTACCAAGTTCAAGAACTGTACGTCATTCTGTGTACCAAGTACAAGTACTGTACGCCATTCAGTGTACCAAGTTCAAGTACTTTACGTCACTCAGTGTAACAAGTTCAAGTACTTTACGTCATCCAGTGTAACAAATTCAAGTACTGTACGCCATTAGTGTACCAAGTTCAAGTACTGTACGTCATGCAGTGTACCAAGTACAAGTACTGTACGTCATTCAGTGTAACACGTTCAAGTACTGTAACGTTCACTACACAACCACTGCCCCTTTCAGTGTAACAAGTTCAACTAGTGTACGTCATTCAGTGTAACAAGTTCAAGTACTGTACGTCATTCAGTGTACTAAGTTCAACTACTGTACGTCATTCAGTGTACCAAGTTCAAGTACTGTACGTCATTCAGTGTAACAAGTTCAAGTACTGTAACGTTCACTACACACAAAAATGCCCCTTTCAGTGTAACAAGTTCAAGTCAAGTATTGTACGTCATTCAGTGTACCAAGTTCAAGTACTGTACGTCATCCAGTGTACCAAGTTCAAGTACTGTAACGTTCTGTTAGTAAAACGCTTACTGAGTATATTCCAATTTAACGAAGAAAAATGTTACCAACTCGTTTTAATTCTATATAATTCCTTTAAATACTATATAAAAAAGAAACATACGTTTAAAACGTGTTCTCAGTAACGAGTGTTATTATGCATGTGTGGACATGATGAATATCTAGGATTTTTTTATTATTATTATTTTAACTTTGCAAACATGTGAGCAGGTCGGAATAGTGTTTTTTGTTCTTGTTGCTTGATTAAAAGCCACCGATTTTACAACCGTAACAAAATGGTACACACTGATCCTTATAACTTATTTATCTTGATACCGTTTTATTGAATCATGTACATTTTGTAGACCGTTTTGTAGAACTTGATCTGTTTTGACGCTCAGCGTTTAACTACAAATGCCTGATATTGAATCATGTACATTTTGAAGACCGTTTTGTAGAACTTGATCAGTTTTGGCGCTCGGCGTTTAACTACAAATGCCTGATAACATGTTGATAAAGAAGAAAACTTCACTGAACATGCTGAACGAATATTAACAGTTTAATAGACTTGCGTTATATGTTTTTCACTTAAATTGCATTTTACTAAATTACTTAAATCTTTCACACTTAAATCATAAAACCATGTTAATATAATATATTCATGTTTTCCACCATCAGCAAAAATTCCATTTGCATCACACTTTTTCCCCTTTAACAAGGAAGTGTTCAGAAATAAAGCAGTTTGTCAATCTTGCAGCAGGTACTTTATTTTATGCATTTTTTTTTAATGATCCATGGCCGAACGTTTTCGGATACAGAAATGCTTGACTGCGCGAGTGTTCATGTGTGTGAGCGTGCGTCCGCCTTCCGTCCGGAAAAAGGTAATTGTAGTGAAAAAGTCTAAGGCCCTTAACTTCGCAAAAAAAATCAATGGACCGGTGCAACACCTCCCCACATTTTGCATGTGGTTTTGGTCAAACTTGAACATTATGATTATCGATATCTCTAAGTGCTACAGTGCATAATGTCAAGGTTTCACGATTGTGATACTTTTTAAGAAGATATTGCCCTGTGTTTAAGATTGCATATAGAAGTTCTGTTTAAGATTGCATATACAAGATTCTGTGGGCAACTTCTACATTTTGCATGTGATATATATCAGACTTTGATATAACAATTATCTCCATGTGCTACTGTGCATATTGTCAAGGTTGTTTTGATTGTGATACTTTTTAAGAAGATACTGCCCTGTGTTTAAGATATCATATAAAGATTCTGTGGGCAATTCCTACATTTTGCATATGATTTATCAGACTTTGATATAACAATTATCTCCATGTGCTTCTGTGCATATTGTCAAGGTTGATATTTATTATTTCAATGTATCTCTACATTGTCAAGAAATAGTATTCTTGAATTAAACTTGAAATACAATTGAGTAAAGTATGAAGGTAACCTTTTGAATGTTTCAACTGTTTTGTTCTATCGACTTCCATAGTGTAATGGTTAACACATTCACTCTCACAGTAAAAGATCTAGGTTCAAATCCTGGTGGAGGTCAAACTTTGGATAGATACGTTTTTTTCATTAATAATAATTACATAATAATGAAAGAAAAATAATACCAATAACATATCTGAATAACAAAGTCATTGTACAACATAAATCTTATGGGGATCGAGTCTTGTTATCACACTCTTTTGATAGATCTTATATTCAAAACGGGATTGTAAAATGTATTCTTTAATCCGTAAAAATGGTTACCGGTAAATAATAAACGGCTTTATTTGTGCATAATAATATGCTAATATGTAACCATTCGCATGTGTTGCTTCATGGACCTAAACTTTGTTTGTATATTGTCTTTGGTGTCTCCTTTGGCATTTTAAAAGAAACAGTGGATCGGCAAATCAGTTATAACTAACATGCTTATTGTTTTTTTAAAGCATAATAACACGTATCAATGAATAACACTGGCTTCTTTTCTAAGTATGTGTTAATTGATTTATTGAATTTTGAAAGAGACGGGGTTGAACCAGTTTTCTCATATCCAAAAAATACAACCGGTTATAAACTTTCATTTGGGCATGTTTCCAAGAAATTATGCAATAACATTGCTCGTTTTTCGTAGCCAATTTTTTGGATGCTTTCTGAGTAGCCATATAGTGGCTTATGCGCAGTAGTCTGAGGCGGACTTGTTAAGTCTTACTCGCCGCGTGTCAGTCGCTCGTCTCGTCGCATCGTACTCTCGTTGTTGCACTCGCTCATTTTCTCACTAAATGGTCTATCTCGTCTTGCCTCACACCTTGCAAAACAACATGTCGCATTGCTCGTGTTGTTTTTTCAATAGTGTCGTCTCACATGTCAAGTCTACGCCTAGTAACTGTCAATTCTATCACGAAACTCGTCTCGTTTTACTTCATTCGATCGTCAATCGTCTGACAAATGTCACTTGTCTCATCGCGCTGATTCCTCTCGTAGTCTGATTTACTCTCTCATCTCACTCACTTGTCATATAGTATCGCACTCACTCGTCTCAGCACTCACTCGTCTCAGCACTTACTCATCTCAGCACTATCTCGTCTCAGCACTCACTCGTCTCAGCACTCACTCGTCTTAGCACTCACTTGTCTCAGCACTCACTCGTCTCAGCACTCACTCGTCTCAGCACTCACTCGTCTCAGCACTCACTCGTCTCAGCACTCACTCGTCTAAGCATTCACTCGTCTTAGCACTCACTCGTCTCAGCACTCACT
>VMBQ01007038.1:0-10193 GCA_007657795.1 Dreissena rostriformis | reverse complement strand
AGTAGTAGTAGTAGCAGTAGTAGTGGCAGTAGTAGTGGTAGTAGTAGTGGCAGTAGTAGTGGCAGTAGTAGTGGCAGTAGTAGTGGCAGTAGTAGTGGCAGTAGTAGTGGCAGTAGTAGTGGTAGTAGTGGTAGTAGTGGTAGTAGTGGTAGTAGTGGTAGTAGTGGTAGTAGTGGTAGTAGTGGTAGTCGTGGCAGTAGTGGTAGTAGTGGTAGTAATGGTAGTAGTGGTAGTAGTGGTAGTAGTTTTAGTAGTGGTAGTAGTGGTAGTAGTGGTAGTAGTGGTTGTAGTGGTACCGTAGCGGCAGCGGCAGCGGCAGCGGCCGCGGCAGCGGTCGCGGCAGCTGCAGCAGCAGCAACAGTAGCAGTAGTAAGAGTAGTAGTAGTAAAAGAAGTAGTAAGAGTAGTAGTAAGGTTAGTAGTGGTAGAAGTAGTGGTAGAAGTAGTGGTAGTGGTAGAAGTAGTAGTAGTAGTAGTGGTGGTAGTGGTAGTGGTAGGGCAGAATTTGTATTTTCCTGACAGAAATACACGTGCCGTTCCATTAAAAACAAACACCATGTTAATGATGAAACGTGCATTCTTAGATAAATATTATATATATTATATTAAGATTGTAAGTTGAGGATGCCTCGCGTACGAGCACTTACGATTACCATTCACTTAAGAAGTAGATGAAGTATGTCAAAGTTAGTATTGAGACTTACACAGTGTTGGTTACATTAGTAAGACGATTCATTTGAAATAAAGGGATACGAATATATATTACAACAAATGTAAAATTCTTACGAATAAACCGTGGGGGTTCCCGCGGATTCCATTCGCCGTCCACCCAGCACAATAGCCTGCTCGGTCCTTGAACGTCGTAACCGGGGTTGCAAGCAAACATTGCATAGGATCGGATAATGTAGTTATCATCTAAACGTTTACCATTAGACGGAGGATTCGATGCGCCGCATGTTAGCTCTTCAATACAAATATAAATATTGCCCGAGTCGTTTATTGAACTGAAACCACTAGGGGCCCAGTATGTGACCTCGATATACATAGTGTACCAGTGTAAGAGTAGATAATATAAGTTATATACGGATATCTACTAACAAACTCATTATCAACGACTCATTACAAATCATCTTGTCGAGACAATTTTTTTTTCATGTTTGTTAATTATACAGTTTGTACTTATTGTAGTTTGACACCACGTTAGCTCTTTGATATAATTTATTAATGCGGAGAGAAGTATAACTTGCACAAATATCCGCATTATATTGGACTAACTTGAATACAACATACAATCAAGCGTGTGTTTGGGTCTATGAGAAAAGTGAAATGTCACAAACGGGCAAGCTAATCAGATTCCTTAGACCTCTATTAACTCTTCATCTTTGTCAGTCTGTAGCTGCTTTTTGCATATATACCACACATTTTAACTGATATCTTGTCAAATTGTCAATAAGTGGTGTTCAAGTTATTTATGTTGAAAATTAACTGGATCAGTGTTAAGTAACATTCAAATTAACAGCGCTGTAGGAAAAGACAGTTATACGAAAAACATTTTATTATCATTACTTAAGCACTATCTTACTGGATAAAGTAATTCAATTGAATTCAAATGCAGATCACATGTCACATTTAAAGCGCACAAGGTAATGTGACTCCCCGATATAGCAACTCTCATAAGGTTAACTAGATTAAGCATGCACGTTATTTAATCAATCAACTGAAAAATAAAAAAATACATCATAATGAAAACTAAATTTATATTATATGCTATGTGGTTATCTGTCAAATAATTAACATTAAATACTCAATTTGTCTTAACATAATGACTTATGCACAATCATTTTAAACTTAAAATATACTAATTAATCAAATACGGAAATCTTAATTATTAGTTAATTTAAATAATCTTTTAGCTTTTCGTCGTTCACATGTCCTTCATTTAAGCAACATATGGATAATACATTTTAATTGTTGCGAGCTCAAAACTCAATCGTCACTTAAACATGTCATTAGATCAAGATAAGAAAGGTTGATGGTTAATACAGACTTGTTTGAGAAGTCTGCACGTGCTGGCTTGAAACATGTTAACTAATTGTTCCCATCCTTTCTATGGGTTGTTGGGCTAGTTTTTGGACGATTTATTTTGCAGTCGATAACATTACCATGTACAAAAGTGAAACTGCAATTCAGATTTGAAAGCACACTTACAGTTCA
The DNA here is from genome assembly GCA_007657795.1 of Dreissena rostriformis. Lineage (NCBI taxonomy): Eukaryota > Metazoa > Mollusca > Bivalvia > Myida > Dreissenidae > Dreissena > Dreissena rostriformis. The sequence goes on along the minus strand of VMBQ01007038.1, from coordinate 7,980 downwards.
ATTAACAGTGCCTCTCGAAACACATCTGTATATAAAGTGGCATAACGACTTCATGACTATCTTTAAGTACCTTTCACCGATTTTCTTGAAACTAAAGCTAGTGTTTTGAGAATAGGCACTTGATAACGTCATTCGCTGATCACATGAGCTGTGTTATTTTGATTCTGGGTCAATATATTTTGTCTTGATTTTAGTACAAGACTGGCTAAAATTGCGACGTTATTTCGTTATTGTCTTTATCGTAATTTAATAATGCATAATAATTGTTTGGGTAAATTAATTTTGTAAAATATAGTTCATGTTCGTTAATGAATTTATCAAAACCATAACATGTTTGAAAATACAATTAGTTGGTGTCCGGAATGTATACGCATTAATTGCATAACTGTCTTAAACTTGATCTTCCTGTTAAATCGTCTACAGTCGCGTCCACATTTTTCAATTCCTAATGGAAACATAATTTACCAAAAGTATGTTTATTATTCTTTTGTCAAAGTCGAGTAAAACAAAAACGTATAGGCCATTTGCACGGGAAGCAAGTGAAAATCAGACCCGCACTTGGCTCAGACTACTATTACTCTTACTACTACTACTACTTCTGCTGCTGCTCCTACAATTACAGCAACAGAAGCAGCAGCAGCAATAACAACAACAAAAACAACAACTACTACTACTATTGTTAATACTGCTGCTGCTGCTACTGCTGCTGCTGCTGATACTGCTTCTGCTATTTCTATTACATCTACTACTACTACTACTACTACTTATGTAACTACTTCTACTACTACTACTACTACACAGACACAGAACGCGAACGGTGGTTTACTGAATCGGTTGTGACAGTTCCCTGAAATCATGTTAGCAAACAATCCGAGATCACAGTTTCCTTCTATACCTCTGCATCCACACACAACCTGGACCTTGCTATGATACCTTCTCTCCATGTCTTCCAACACTCTTATTGCTGCGTACAGATTCCCACTACAGTACAGTGAAGAAGCCAACTTTAAACGACTAGAAGCTACATCAGTGTTTAAGGAATAATGGAAAAGCCGTATAATTTCGCTGTCAAGGACGTTTCGTAATCGCAAACACTTTGATGATTGGAATGAATTTTGAAACCCGTATAATTGCTTTAAAAATTCTAAAGTTTTTAACCTCACATTTTGGAATAATCAATAATATTGCGTAATGCATATTTTATATCTTGTTGGAAAGTTGTATTAGAACTGTGCAATTCATTTAATAATCTTCTTAACTTAATTAAAAAGTTTTGAAAGCACTCAAACTTCAGCAGTAAGCTGATGCTCTTCCGTAAGCATACACGCCCAAGTTCCCAAGCTTTTACAATTCGCCGTATATTACACGTTTGTAATCGACATCCTATGTTGTCTATACCAATATAAAATAAGTCTTATAAGTTGTTCTTTATCATGGAATCTATATACAATAAAAGGCGTCTCTGTTGCAACTTTCCCATCAAACAAGTTTACTCCTTCTATGATATAATGTGGGAGCCTTCCCAATCGCAGCCATTTTCTTAATACATGTAAACAAAGCCGAAGTAGAAACATTCGGTTATGACAGAGAAGGATGTGTTCTTTCTATGGTGTAAAACATTATAGTTTTACTATGAAAGCTTGTTATAGAATCTCCCACAATTTTAGAAAATAAGGCTTTTTAATTAATTTTAAAACCATGTAACATTTAATTTGTGTCATACTAAAGCTTAACATCAACATTCGTTCTATCAGGTTCGGAGACAGACGCCATTCTTCGCGATTGTAATCACATATGACGGTCTACGTTCAGGGCTGATCCATGTGTCGTCGTGTTTGAAAATAAATTCACGATATTCTTGAAGACTAAGCTTCGTAATGACCAGTCCATTATTATCAAAGTATTCCTGGCGTGACATACTTCGCTCTGTTGGAGTCCATAGAAGCTGGTGCCAGCGATGTTATACTAGTAGCAGATTGGTATACGGGTTTTCAACACACTGCCTTCCAAAGCATGGTCGGTGAATTGGCTTTTAAGCTGTGTACATAGGCGACTGGCACGCCTCTGAATACTACTACTACTGCTACTGCTGCTTCTGCTACTGCTGCTGCTACTGCTGCCGCTTCCGCTTCCACTGCCGCTGCCGCTATCACTACAGCTACCGCTACCGCTACAGCTACCGCTAACGCTACTCCTACCCCTACCCCTTCCACTACCACTCCCACTACCACTACGACTACCACTACTACTACTACTACTACTACTACTACTACTACTACTACTACTACTACTACTACTACTACTACTACTACTACTACTACTACTACTACTACTACTACTACTACTACTTCTACTACTACCACTACTACTACTACTTCTACTACTTCTACTACTACTTAGTGTAGATGATCATAAAGGAGTAATTATTTGCTGCAACCTTTATCAGTATTTGCAACAACTTCATGCTCAAAATCTTTAGCAAATGTGCATTTCTAGATCTATTTGCGTTTTAATCAGCGCTGCTGCTACTGTGACATGTAACCTTGGTGTATGCGTTAAAGTGTTTTTGTGTTTTAGTCAGTATCGCTTTTGTTTCACTAATTCCAGATGACTAATTCTGTGAATGTTATTGTTAAAGGGGCTATGACACTTTTAGGGGCCCCAAAAGGGCAAAGTTTAGAAGAGAATCAGAAATTGAGAATGTAAGTTTGATTTATACTGAATATATTTCACAGAAATTTAATTATCCATTTTGAAATTTCTTGTTTACATTTTGACATGATTTCTTTAAACGTTCAATATCACTGCATCTGATTTGTAACAAGCAAAACAGCTCTGTTGGTTTAGGTGCTGTCTGGTATTATTTACGCTTTTAACACCTAAGTAATGAGTTTGATCCCTACTTAGGTGTTTTTTTTTTCAAACATTATTATAATTCGTTTTTATCTTATTAANCTACTACTACTACTACTACTACTACTACTACTACTACTACTACTACTACTACTACTAATACTACTACTACTACTACTTCTACAACTACAACTACTATTACTACTTCTACTACTACTACAAATACAACTACTACTACTACTTTACAGACCTGTTATCCATAGAAAACAAATTTCCAAAATAAAATGAACGGTTGAATACTATCTCAAATTGTTTTCTTTAATTTTCATTTATTATTGAACTTGCACCAACATGAACATTATGTTACATAGTTTAATGATGCTAATGTTCCATGAGGGATATGTGTACAATCTAATAAACTTAAACACTGTGTGCATTGGAGACATTGGATAGTAAATAACCAAAAAGATGCACCAAAACAAAATCTCACTAGATTGGGAAAAACTGTCAATCCACCTTAGGGGCTAGTCATGTGAAATAGCTGTTCTGTGTATGTTTACTAATGTCTATATACCACGGGTAAAATCGTATGCATTTGTGTGGTCCCACACAGTGGGCGGCATATAGCGTTGCCCTTGTTCGTCCATACGTACCTACAAACGTACGAATGTGCGTATGTCCCGAAATTTTGTTAACGCAACTTCTCTTTTCAATCATATAGATTATGTTGCTCAACTCCTCTTAAAATACTTGGCGGATTTTGCTCAAACTTTCAGGGATGAACACCATTATTGTATAGATGATCATGAAGGAGATATTTTTCGCTGCGACCAAATGTGACAGAATTATGGCCATTTGTTTATTTTTCAATTATATAGTGTGTGAACACAGCTCCTCTTAAACCACATGGCGGATTTTGTTTAAGTTTTTAGGGATGAAAACCCTTATTGTGTAGATGAACATGACATGAAGGAGGGAATTTCTGTTGCAACCACATTTTACAGAATTACGGCCCTTTGTTGATTCTCCAACTATATTATACAGAGGAAACGTCCCGAAATTTTGTGAGTTGCTCCTCTTAAACTGATTGGATGATTTTGCTCAAACTTTCAGGGATGAACACCCTTATTGTGAAGATTATCACGAAGGAGGGAATTTTTGTTGCAACCAAAATCAGTATTTGCAATAACTTCATGCTAAAGTTTTTAGCAAATGTGCAAAGTGGGGGCACCAGTGTCCTCTGGACACATTTCTATATCTATTTGCGTTTTAATCAGCGCTGCTGCTACTGTGACATGAAACCTTGGTGTATGCGTTAAAGTGTGTTTGTGTTTAAGTCAGTATCGCTTTTGCTGCACACATTCCAGATGACTAATTGTGTGAATGTTATTGTTAAAGGGGCTATGACACTTTGGGGGGCCACAAAGGGCAAAGTTAAAAAAAAAAATCAAAAATTGAGAATGTTAGTTTGATTTATACTGAAAATATTTCACAGGAAATGTAATCATCCAGTTTGAAAAAAAAAAACATTGTATACATTGATTTAAGTTTGTTTGGCCCTTTTCTTGTTAACACTTTGACGTTTCTTGTTTACATTTTGACATCATAACTTTGAATGTTCAATATCACTGCATCTGATTTGTAACAAGCAAAAAAACTCAGATGGTTTAGGTGCTGTCTGGTATTATTTACTCTTATAACACCTAAGTTATGAGTTTGATCCCTACTTCAAGTATTATTTTTTTCAAACATTATTATAATTCGTTTTTATCTTATTAAACTCAATGCTTTTTATCAATTTCGGTTTATTGATCGAATATGTATTAGTATAACACTATAATATTATTTACAGTATTTTTAATTAAAATATAAATCTATATTTTCGTTTCCATAGCCCTTTTAAAGATTATTTAACTTTAACATTATAAGCAATATTAGTGAAATTGCACTTAATTATATACGGTTGTTTGTTTCAAGACAATATTTTTAGAGAAATTAATCCATGATTTGTGTGTTTTTTGGAACGCGGATAAACACACTAACCTTGGTTAATACTACAATTTAAATAAAGCTATAAATACTGAAGAACATTCAAATCGAAGATGAAACTTTCAAAATTAGAAGGAATAATGAATGTAGTGTTTTTTAGCTCATCTATTTTTTTGAAAAAAAAATGAGCTATTGTCATTACCTGAGCGTCTGCGNATAAAATATAAAATCTATTGCATTCAAACATGGCACACTTACTTACTATCATGAGGGGACTGGGCAGGCAAAGTAAGATAACTCTGGCTAGCATTTTGACAGAATTATGTGCGCTTTTTATACTTAGAAATTTGAAAAGTTTTGTGTTTAGGTCCTCTTTATTCCTAAAGTATCAAAGCTATTGCCTTCAAACTTGCAACACCTATTAACTATCTTAAAGTGACTATGCAGGCAAAGTTATGTAACTCTGACTGGCATTTTGACAGAATTATGACCCCTTTTTTACATCGAAAATTGAAAATTTGGTTAAGTTTTGTGTTTTGGTCAACTTTACTTCTAAATATCATAGCTATTGCTTTCACACTTGGAACACTCGCAAACTATCGTAAGAGGACTGTACAGGACAAGTTGCATAACTTGTTTTGATGGAATTATTGCCCATTTTTGACTTAGTAACCTTGAATATTTGGTTAAATTTTGTGTTTAGATCCACTTTACTTTTAAAGTATCAAGGCTATTGCTTTCAAACTTCAAATACTTTCTTTATTATTATGAGGGTACTGTACCTGGCAAGTTGAATGTGACCTTGACATTTGAATGACCTTGACCGTCAAGGTCAAAGTATTCAATTTTGCTAAAATTGCCATAACTTCTCTATTTATGATCAGATTTGATTCTTACTTTGACAAAACAACACTTAACTGACACACCACCCAAACCATCCCCCACGCCCCTTCCTAGGACCCCCCCTTTTTTTCTCCATTTTTGTTTCATTTTTGAAAGATCATCTAATAAATGACCACACCCCACCCTATACCCCCCTCTCAAACCCCCCGACCCCTCCATACATATTTTTGTTTAAAACATGGTTAAACAAAAACACAAACAAATATTTTTATTATTTTATTTTTGAAAGACTGTCCAACCATCCCACCCTACAGTAGAGTTAGCGATTGTGTTCCGCAAGTCTGCGATTAAAAGCGATTGCATTTGTAACCGTTTTAAACCGTTTTTAAGAGTTTGTATGCGATTGTTTGCGCTTATTTAATTGCGCATGCGAAGCGATGAAACCCGATGGAAAGGCGGGGCGTATATGCACTATATTTAAATCTGTCCTATTTACAGATTTACAGCACGCCAAACTTTTTTAATTAAAAGTATGTATCTGGTTGAGTCTAAAACTAAAGTGCCTTTAAGAAATTTCTTTTATTTAAAAATCGCTCTCAATCTAATACAAACATCACTAGCCGGATATGAATTGTGTGGTTCTAAATGAACAAGTACCAGAGCTATGTATTTGCAAAACTGTGTAAGATGACAGGACATGGCATACTTTTATTTATTGAAAAGAACATATCAGCTTTTGCCTTTAACTTTCTTATATTATTATTTAAATAACGTTTCACATGCAATATCAAAGTTTATAGTCTGAAATAAACTGTTTTGGGCTGTTCTCAATATTTTCTAAACTGATTTCATTCTTTATTAAATTTTCATAATAACATCTAAATTCACGTTAAACATGTCCAACATGAAAAATATGGAGCCTTTAATAAACTTGAATAGTTTCGGTTGTGTTCTCTAGATTTCCTAAACGTATATCTTTATTTAATTTTCGTAATAAAGTCTAAATTTACAATAAAAAAAATAAAAACACGAAAAAAATAAGTTTTTTCTCCGTTTATTACGGATGATTAATTTCAGCAAGATAAAGGTCTTGAAAAAAAAAACAGCAGCGATAAAGGAGCGAACGAATCCGCTTAATGGGAGGCGATGTCCTAAGTGTGGATTAAAAGCGTGTATAGGTATGCCCGTGACACCACATGTCTGCACATTTGTAGATACCGTAATTAAGATAACATATCACGTGTCACCTTTAAATAACATGTTAAATGACAATCATTACCTTATTCGTGCCAGGGACCTATACAAATAGGTCCCTGTTGATGCCGAGTTTTATTACTCTTAAATGAATGCAGATGAACCTTATTTCTACTAATTACGTAGTAACTGATATTAAAAAAACACGAACTACTATGTGATTATCAGATCGATAACAGAAACTTTTTAAATCTTCAAATATATTCGATTAAATCGTTTCGCCTTCTTGTTTTGTTCGGAGACCTATACAAATATATATGTCCCTGTTTTTTTTCTTCAGTACCGTTTTAAAGGCGCGCGCGAGTATTCAGGGGCGGTAATCCGGGAGTTATCAATTTCTTGGATTGTCTATACGCATACAAAAAAGAAAACCCGCGTTTTTTTTTATCAAATGCGCGATAGACAGATTTTTTTATAAACGTTTAATCTGTGTTGTTGTTTTAATTAATAGTGTAAGTTATCCTTACGTTCAAGGTAGGGTACTGTTTTCTACTATTGCGGAAATTCAGTCATTGCGAAAATTTCGGCGACAAGATGCCGCATCGGACTCCAAAACATAATGAACCAATAGTTAGAAGGTTTGGATCCTACTAAATGCTACTAAGAAGCACAAAAACACACAATGCACAAAGACACACAAAGACACACAAAGACACACAAAGACGCACAAAGACTAACAAAATCACACACATACACACAAAGACGCACACAGACGCACAAAGACATACAACATACTCATTATAAATACTTTATATACTATATTACCATAAATCAATAAAACATATTAATGCAAAACAAACATTGTTTAAATAAATTGTAAAATACTCAAGCAAAGGACACACAACGACACACAAAGACACACACAGACGCACAAAGACATACATAATACTCATTATTAATACTTTATATTATATTTTACAATATATCATTATAATATGTTAATGCAAATCAAACCTTTTTTGAAAATAAATGTATAAAATACTCCGGCAAAGTCACACAACGACGCACAAATTACATTGATGGTGTTAGAAAGAGATGTGT
>VMBQ01007037.1:23019-50890 GCA_007657795.1 Dreissena rostriformis | reverse complement strand
CTCATGGCGAGCTTTTAGGATACAGTGTTGTCTGTTGGCATATTTTAACGAAACTTCACAGGTATGATCCTTGGATGACTCTCTTTCTAAGTTGTTCAAATCACTTCTGTTTATTGAATATTAAGGTCACCAGAGCTTAAAAAAGATTGGTTTTTAACATCGTCTATTTGTCCTCTTCTAAGTTTATTCAAAACTTGCCATGTCCAAGGTTCACAAGATTTATGTAGACTTAAAAAGTAAATAATTTGTTTAATCTTCTTCTCTGAAACCACAAGAGCCAGGGATTTAATATTTGGCGTGTAGGTGTTAAAATCATGCCCCTGGGTTCAAAATCAGTTTCGCCAAATTAATATGTGCATGGGGTGTATGGAAAATACACTATGGGCACGTGACTGCTCTAAGCCAATCGGATAAGGTCATTTTTGTAGGAGGTGAGATATAGTTAAATAACAATTAAACCTTTACATATTTCTGTTTTCTGTTTCAGAGGTTGACCTACCTACTCCAATCCTGTTTTTTTCTATGTAGGTAAATGGTTTTATCAAACAAACAGTATGGCATACAATACATTTTAAAATAACTGAATTGGTTTGAATGACTATTATGCAAGATATGTTTGTAAATGCTAACTGCATGTTTAAACAAAAACAACAGTTGTACCATATCAACGTATTAGCAGTATTATAGTATTGTTTTAGATTTTATTAATATGTGTTTTATACCAATGTGGTCACGCAAACGTGTATAAATGTATACATTGGTAAATAAACGATATCTATTTAAAATATATCATTTTACTTTTCAGACACTTATACAATTGTGTTTTATTTATTTTAGTTTCAATGATGTGGATATGAATGGAAATTCGTCCATTGAGTACGGTGAGATATATTTTGTTATTCGTAAGGAATCTGCAATTATTACTACGAATGAAGTGTATAGATAAAAAACCTCCTCGTGGGTATTGCAGTGTATAAACTATAAGTATTGCATCATTATGTATTATTGCAGATATTGTCGAAGACCTGCCTGTGCCGAAACCTACCGTACTATGGGACGGATTCCAGTAGCTACTTTCCTAGCCGAACATGCCGTACTAACGGATAAGTGCATCATCTATTTATCCATCCAAACCTACAATACCAAATAGATATTACAGCAGCAACTAATACATTTCATTAACATGAACCTTTATTGTTGCACACATATATTTGTTCATATTGTAAATTTAACTCATTAATAATTTATTTTGTGGGTATAAACTGATTTACTATTTGTGTTAAAGAACATTGCAATACTTAATTTATTTCATAAATTAGTTTTGATTAGGTTAAGTTTTTTAGGTTGTGGATTGATGTGTTCAAGTATTTCTTGCCATTTATTTATTTGTACATGTCTTCAGTTCTATATTTGAACTGGAAATGTGCACTCAAAACCGGCTTACTATATTTGTTTACAAACGATATGTTCAAGGATCATTTGAATATATATCAGGACTAGTCAAATTCGAGAAACATAATCCGTTAAGAAATTGTTTTTTTTTTATCTTAACAACAGTTAGCCTTTTATTTATACCGATTGCCTTCGAGATACAGATCACTACATTTATCAAACATTTACTATAGCTGGGGTAACCGCATTGGAACATTGAGTCTTGTTTTAAGGTAAAGATGGCAATCAATTTGTGTTCATTTTTCCCTTTTACATAAATTACATTTATCTGTTTAAATATATACATTGTGTTAGTTCATACTATGTTCACATGTATGTAAAGTATGTTTGCTTTGTGTGTAGAAAGTAAAAGGGAGACAATTAATTGTCTTGACAAAAGTTCATGTTGTCCGAGATTCTATTTTTATCTAAGATTATCTATTTTTAGACAGGTGATATGCAATCACCTTATTTCTGATTGGTCTATTAATATCTCTTGCGCACGGTATCCGTGTAGAATCTTTCTTGTTTTTGTATTAGATGATATCACAGCGTTGTTTAAAAAAATTACTTGAAAATAATTTGTATTGCCCTAATCCCTCCCACCCTTATGATTGATAAGTTATCTTCTTTTGATCTTTAAATCATTTAAAAAATAAGCCAGTTGTACAGAATGTATATGTATAGATTATATGTTTAAGTCATGTTTAATGGTTATTGATTATTCAGTTATAGGCACATTGGTTTATCATTGCGAATGGTATTTAATTAAGAGTTGTTTAGTTCAGTCATTGCACATGAGAGATTAAGGTTTTTGTGTGCTTTTGTAAATATATAAAGGTAAACTTGTGTTAAATGTAAATTTAGTGATGTATGTTTGTATTTATTGAATTTGTAATGAAATGTTTCGAGTTTGTATGAATATTCGATATGTTGCTGTACTTTTGTTTGTGGCTTTATATGAATATTCTTTGAATTATTACATTTGAACTGTTACATTTGTATTGTAATTAAACATGTGTTTGTAATAGTTAAAATTGATTGATTATTGACTAAACGTCTCGATTGATTGGACACTCTTTAATATGATTGTTGATTCATGTTATCGATTCGCTGTGTAACAAGGAACACTATATATAAATCCGGTATAATAATATAATAAAAGGGAGACAATTACAATGTCTGAAATATGTACTATACGCTTTCTACACAATACTTTTGTATAATAGATTGTGCTCATAAATATATATTTGTTTGAAGTGAAATCATCCCTATCCATAAGCATTAAACATTAATCGTGCAAGTGAATATAATTTATTATAGAAATAATATATACGCCATGTTTTTTGTTTAAATTGCATTTTGAACATGGGCAAATTATAAATGTTTGAATGAAATGTTAGTATTTAGAACTATGTTTATTGAAATAAATATCATTAAACTTTAAACAATACAACCACACAGAGCATTATGAATTGTTTTGAAAGTATTTCAATAAAACTTAAAGCGAACAATAACGCTGCTTTTTATTTCATCTTAACAGTTTTTTTCATTTGTTACATTATGACATATAAAAGTAAAGTTGTGTATTCATTATAGTATAATTTGTAATTTACTTCTTTCAAGCGGCTTATACTAGTAATTCTAAATTTATGAAGATTTTTGCGCAGTTAATATTAAGAGAAACATTCTATATATTTTTTTTACTTAAAGACAAATGATAAAATGCTGACAATTATGGGAGAATTTATACCTAACATAACTTCTCACCAGCTTGACTAAGGATTACTTTTTGATAATTTCAATTTGATTTGAAATTGAATGTCTTGTCAAATTTATCATAGTTTATTGGCAAAAAGAAGTAAAGAAAATAACTATAAATTTTAACAGTACCGTTAATTCAAACAAATACGTATAATTGATACGAGTCAATCGAAAATTTTGCATCTAATTTTCAACTGGTGATCTTGGTGCAAATTATATTTTAAAATCCAGATTTTGTTTGATTCCCATATGTGTGCTTATCCGAGGCCGATATCACGTTGAGACGAAAAAAATAAATACCTTTAATTATTACTCTGCAATCGAACACTTTTTTACATTTACAGGAGCATATTTCATTTGTTCTTTGTGTCAGCGTTCACACTTTGACCGTGCCTCTTTATTCTAAACACGTTGTCTAAGCATATAACGTAGTGCTAATGTAACGGTTCAATACTACTTAAACACATTGTGACCCTAGTAATTGTGTCTGTTGGTAGGGCCAGAAGCAGGCTCTACAAATTACATATGCAATCTACGGCGTATGTATTTTAATCAAGCAAAGAGTTGATATGTTGGTTTTCTTCATGTATATTTCATTCATAACGTTTACTTATATAACTTATTTCCCAGCACTCACGGATTGAGCACGATTTTGAGAGTGTGATTCACTGGATGGAAGGTAAATATAATACCTAGAGTGCAAATTGCACATCTATGCTTATATGCATGTACCCTTTATAAACTGGACAATTTAATAATTATTTGCCTCACATGTGTACGTTGTTTAGATAGATAGATTTATTTCAGTATAATGACATAACATGATAAAACATATCTACATACATGATAAAAAAAGCAAAACAATAAACATGTATGAGAAATGAAACCATGTCATTAACATTTCACCAAGGATTACACAAAAAAGAGAACTCAATCTCTTATTTCCATTGTGGTCCTTGGATATTGATGGTATTGACATAGAGAGGCATGGGATGAATATCAAAGATTAGAGTTATGAAAGACAATCATTTGCATAAAAAAGTAGACATATTAAAATGTGGGTAAATTAAAAACTAACTACATGGATCTAAAAGGATGATTACATTTTAAGAAGATGATTTTAACTGACAACTTAAAAGTAGATATACTTGTAATATTCCTTAAAGCAGAAGGTAGTTTGTTCCACAGAACACAAGCGTTAAATGCAAAAGATTTAGCACCAAAACCTTTGACTTTGGGTAAAATATAGCACCGACTTTTACTTGACCTAGTCTTGTATGAATGAAGAGTGTCAAATGGCACAAAGTTTTCACTCATATACAGGAGCCAAACCATTTTTTATTTTAAAAACATGACAAAGGGTAGTTTGTTCCACTCTTTTCTGAACAGGTAACAAATTCAAAACCTTAAATTTTTCAATACCTATATGTGACATATGACCTAGATTAAGGACAAACCTTATTAATTTATTTTGTGTGACTTGAAGTTTATCTTTCCAAAAGTTGGTAATACCATGATACCAAAAGCAACATGCGTAATCGAAATGGCATTGGATTAGAGCCATGACCAGAAGTTTTTTAGTGTGGAATGAGAGAAAATCACGTTTTCTATACAGGAACTTTAACCTTGTATTGGCCTTTTTAACAACAGAACTAGCCATGGAATCACCAGATAGAGACTGATCAAGTGTAGCACCAAGATATTTGACTGAAGAAGTTGACTGAATATGAGTACCATTACAACTAACATTGACAGAAGCACCTGACTTTAACCTAGGTTTAGAACCAAATAGAATTGTTTCTGTTTTACCTAAATGAAGAGATAGTTTATTGTCAATTAACCATTGACTGACAGACTGTAATTCATCTGACAGTTCTTTTTCAAGGAAAGACCTGTTTTTACCTGCAACAAGAATGGCAGAATCATAAGCATACAGAAGAAGTTTATTTTTAACCACTGCCTGCATATCATTCACATATATTAAGAACAGTAGTGGCCCCAAAATGGATCCCTCGGGAACACCGCAAGTAACCTTAGCACTAGAAGAGGAAGAGCCAGATACATCAACAAGTTGTTGCCTGTCAGAAAGGTATGACTTAAACCATTGTAAAACATCAGGACTGAGACCCATGGCTTCTAATTTCATAAGAAGAACTGAACTGTGTCAAACGCTTTTTGAAGCTTCATTTAAATCATACCTATAAGGTGACCTTTCTCCATATGAAACCTAATGAAGGCTGACAAATGAATAAGGCAGGTGTCTCTGGAAAAACCACCTCTAAAACCAGATTGAAATTTATATAATTAATCCTTTTCTTTAAGATAAGTACAAATTTGGTCATATACAACCCTTTCAAAAACTTTTGAAATAATACTTAAAATAGACACAGGCCGGTAATTACCTACTTCAGTTTTATCATCTTTTTTAAAAAGAGGAACAACTCTAGCAGCCTTTAAATATAAGTGACAAATTTACAATATGTGTTAAAGGAAAAGTAATAATAGTTGCACTATCCCTAAACAAAAAGAGATGGAATACCATCTAAGCCAGTAGATTTATTTTCCCCTAGCTTATTCAAATACTTTAAAATACTATTTTCTGACATCAATGAAAAAGAATAACTGCTAGGTGTAATGCCTTTTGATGAATAACAATTAGATACAAACTGCTTGCCAAGTCTGTTCAATGCTGCAGGTAGTTTTGCAGTAAGATTAGATGCAACAGTACAATAAAACATATTAAATTTATCAGCAACCTTAAATTTATCAAAACAGATTTCATCATCTATTTTCAGACCAATGTTACATGAAGTTGATGAATAGCCCTTTTAAGAAGGTAGACCATTAAGGATTTCCACAAGGATTTAGAATCATTCCTATGATTTGTAAAAGATTCACTTAAATAATTCGTTGTAGCCTTAAAAATACAATCATTGGCAATGTTTCTAAGTGATTTCAAGTTAACAAAATTTTCTTCAGTTTTGTGTTTCCTATACTAATGCAAAGCACTATCACGATCATTTAAACACTTAATACTGTCTGGAGTAATCCAAGGTTCTGACATTTGTTTAATACGCATTTCACGAACAGGAGCAATATTATCAATGACATTAACAAATATAGCCTTAAAAATGTTCCATGCTTCAGTAACACAATCACAAAGTAACACAGGTGTCCAGTCAACTGCCAGTAATGCTTGGTGGAAGTGATCTTTATTATTACGTTTCAAAGAACGTGCTTTAATAGTGTTATGTTTTCCAATACAATTTTAAGAAACTTTCCTTGTACAATATGTAGTAAAATGGTCACTAAAACATGTATTTAAAACATAGACGGCAACGCTGTGCCAATAGCTCAAATTATCAGGCCCATTCGTCTCAAATTATTTAAAAACTTGCATTAAAATTTAGTTTTAGGGGAATATATGACCTTAACTGTGAAATGAAATATAAAATCACTACACACTATTATAAGACATTACACACGAATTGTTAGATGGTATGGACGTGCTTATATTAATTTGACAGATCATGCACGGGTGCTGTATTTTAATCAGGAGAACAAAATTGTACCATATAAGTAAGCAGATGTGTACAAATCGGTGTCCCAACCTAAGAAGACCGAATATAAAAAGACTACCGCCCTAACCATTCCGAATCGCCATTGATGGGCTGAGTAAATTGTGTAAATAATTTACTCTTGTATGTCATGGGAACGTAATCAACACGATTCATTTCAGTGCAGCAAAACCTGATTTACATTATGTGTGTAATTTATATAACTGTGAAATACCGAACAAGAAGTGTAAGCTTCATACAAACAAACCCATTTACAACACGTTTCCTTCCTCCAAACTCAAGTAATCGAGCAGACACAGTTTTTAGATATTTCAATACATGATTTGACAGTGATATAACTCGACCCAAATTCAATAACAAGCTAGGTCTATATGTAAGATACCAACGCACACAATTTCAGCTAAATACCCTAACAAAACTCATGTAATTCAGCGGACTTATTTCGATTATAAGTAACTGTGATCTTGACATTGATCCGACGTGCCCAAAATGCATTCTAACGTAGGGGCTTGCGTTCGCAATATCAGCATATTGTTAATTTATGTTATTGAACATAAACCGGTTTACTACTTCTAATAACAATAACCTTGTTATTAAAAGACCGGCCGCAAATGCAGTTCGTACCAAGATATGCAAAGTAAACATTTTTCTATATTTAGCAATATTGACATTTACGTCGAACCAACTGGCCTCAAACGCTGTAAACTACACACATACATTACAGCGAAAAACCTCCATCAAAACTCTAGTTGTTCAGCGCAGACATTTGTTTCTATTTTAGTAATGGTAAACTCGACCTTGACCAAACATGCCTCAAAGCATCAATCTCAAGTTAGATTAGTGGCTACATGCACACAACAATTCACTTTAACTTACAGTGATCTTGACACTCATTTGATAAGCCCCATATTCAAACTTAAGCTATGCGTTCAATCAATCTTGCCATATCCACAGTTTCTTTAAGATAGGTCATTGCAAACTTAAGTTGAACGCAAACCACCTCTTTAATGTCCACCGGCATTCCCTATTCCAATTACACGACTTTTTAACTTTAAAGTTTGTTGACACTCAGTAAATAAAATATCATAGTACAGACTCTTTAATAAATAACTACAGAAAACATATACATTATGTAAACAGCTTTGTTGCGAACATATTTCGTATTAATGCAACTCAATGTTTTTCCGTTCAATGTAAAGTTATTGTTGTAAAATAACTTACAAACCTAAAAACGCCATACCAAATTGCTTATTGGCCTTCGCAAATAAGCAAAGTTGTTTACTTTGCTAGAATATTTACCTCTCAAGCAGAAAACTTATTGCCGTGCACTGGTCGTGAAAATGCAATGATCGTTCATTTATTAACTACGATTTCTGTATTGTTTTTTTTTTTACAATAGAAGACAACGGTAATTAATATACTACCGGTCCTTGGTAAGTGATACAAAACTTTAATACAGAAATACAGGCAACATTATAAATATAAAGTTGGCAGTATGAAAAAAAAATCAAAAAAAATCAGCATACCAAATGTAAACTATTGGAAATAGCACTCTGTGTAGCTAATAAAAATGTTTAAATTTGATGAAGCCCTTTCGAACTCTTTATTGCAAATTGATATAACGAATTCCTTTGATGTTTTAAAGATAGTATAAGGTTAGCGGTTTACAACGTAAATTATTCCATACGTCTAGCAAATACAAAATGTCATCATCATCATTCCATTGACCGGTCTGGACGTTGGGGGAATGAAGGAAGACGACGACACATCTCTTTCACATTGTCATCCTGCTTTTTTTCTGACGGCCTCGATGTCGACCTTTCTCTAGCATGTCCTGAAACACAGTCTTACACAGAAAGGCGTGCCTGGAGATATGTCCAAACCAAGCCAGCTTTTTTCGTTTGACGGTCGCCAGGAGGGTTTGTTGTGGGCCAACAAGTGCTGCTGTCATGTAAAGGACGTACTCAGTGTCTTCTGCTCTACGTAGGAGATGCGGGGCAATCTTCGAAGACACGTGTGTTCACGTATTTATCTTGCGCTCTGTGTTAGCGTGAAGTGTCCAGGTCTCGAAGCCGAACAGAAGAACAACGGGCGTGTACAGCCTGTACTTGCTGGGGAATCTGATGGAGCTGTTTATCTACAACCTGCTTAGCCTGGCCATTGCTGCGGTTCCCATGGAAATTAAAATTCAGACCTAAGCTGTACTGGTACCATCCTTTTACAGGGTTGCTTTTAAGTACTTGAAGCTGGTCACGTCTTTCATCTCTGGGCCGCTTATGGTTATGTCTGCACTGTTGTTGCTCATGCTGTTCACCACGATGTTCGACTTCTCCTAGCTACCCTCCATCCCGTATATTCCTGCTCTTTCATATGGTATGTTGGTGAGGTATTGGAGTTCACTGCTGGTGCCACCCATAAAGGAAGAGGTTTAACAGGAAGAGAAAGAGCAGTGGCCACTGACAGACGCCCATTAATATCATGCCGATGTCACCCATCTGACCGTTGAGCAGTGCTGCGCTGCTGGCATTTCCATAGAACTCTTGGATGGCGTGCACCAGCCCTTCGCAAATGTTGAACCTGCCATAAGCCATCGTACCAAACGTGGCCGAAAGCTTTCCTGAAGTCGATGCAATTGTGGAAGAGCTCACTTTGGTGTTGCAGGTGTTCCTCAATGATGACTGCAGTTGAAGATTGATTCCACTGTGTTCCGTTCAGCCTTGAATCCAGCCTTTCGTCCGACAGCAGTTCATCGGCCTTAATTTTCAGTCGTTGAGAATCATGCGTAGCATGACTTTGCTAGGATGGCTTATGAGGCTAATGATGGTGCTGTAATTCTTGCACAGCTTGAGGTTGCCCTTTTTTGGTAGGTGTTATAAGAGACTGGGTCCACTCCTTAGGTCACTTCTTGTCATTCTTGATCTTCTGGCATAGTGCCGTCATCGCTACATGTGTTGCCTATCCTTAGTGCTTAAGCAGCTCGAAAGGGACATTGTTCACTCCCTGAGATTATTCTTTCTTCGAACTGCGCTCTGCCTCCTACACCTCTGTCGTAAGTATGGACGGACTTTCTTGGTCCGCTTCTAGTCTGAGATCGTTTCGAAGGAGAGTGGGGTCTGATCGAAGTGTGTAGTTGTAGAGGTCGCTGCAGTATTCGGTCCACTTGTTCAGGACTGTGGAACTCTCGGTCAGGAGGTTTCCGTCAGCGTCTGCTATAACACTGGCCTTGGGCTGAGTGGTCTTCGAAAGGGTCTTGCGAGTGCTGTAGTCCTTTTTACTGCTGCCTGTGGTAATCTCTCTGTCAATGTTGATGCTTTGCTTCTAAGTCGACTCCTCCTTGACCTCGTTCATCTTCTCCCTCACGCCCCTGTTCGCTTTCTGGTATTCTGGCTGGTGTTATTCTCAAGCCGCAGCTCACTTCTTTTGACGCATAGGTTTATGATCTCGGTCGTCACCCACGGCTTGTTCTTCTTTCGCTCTTTCCCAAGAACTTCTTCGGCCATTGCCAGAAAGACTTTATTTACGTGGTTGGTGATGGTGTAAATATCATTGTCTAGGATGTTCAGGGCAACAAACTTGCCACATATATATGCTTGGAATGTATCTGCTATCGCGAAATCTGCCGTTTGCCTCTATCATGCCAAATCTACCTACTGTCCCTGAGCAGTCTTTGTAGGCGTCTGGTCCAACCGTGGTGTTCCAGTCGCCTTGGACGATGAGGATGTATTTATTCGGAACCTAGGCTATGATGCGCTCTAACTCTTCATAAAATTGTTCAACCTCCTCGTCTTTGTATTCTTATGTTAGTGAGTAGACCTGGATGATGGTAATGTTGTGAGGTCTCGCTGCTCAGATACAGATTGAGATAATCCTGCTGGAGACTGACTACCTCCTTCCTAACGATGAAAGCAAATTCGCGGCGATAGTTGGAATCCTCCCCGCGTAGCAATATCTTGTGCCCTTCGTCTGTTGATGTCTCTACGCAGCCTAGCCACCTGACCTCTGCTAGTCCGATGATGTCCCAGAGGTAACGGTTTCACATCGTGCGTTAGTTCGTGGATCTTTACGCACGCATGGACTGTTCTTACGTTCCATGTTCCTACGGTTGTTCCCTATGTTGCCAACTTGATCGATGGCTTAGTTCCAGTAGCTAACGCATCGCGTCCGCCCTGGAGACTTACAGTTGAGTGCGCGGTCGTTGTTATAACGGGCCCCGACCGATCTGGCTTCGTTTTATATTGTGTTGTGTCCTCATAAGGTCCTTTCATTGAGTTTGATTCAATCTTTGCCGCGCCCGTCTTGTCTCCACGAGCTTGCGGTTGTCCGTGAAAAACGTGCAAGCCCCATTACTTCGTTCCGCCAGCATTCAGAAGAGGTTACCAGAGTAAGGGTTAAATCAATGTTCAGGAACCAGTAGTGAGATATGAGTTTCAGGTTAGACAAAGTTGTGCCTGTCTTTCCAAGAGAGCTGCTGCCAAGCGACACAGTACTATACACTATTTTACGTGATATCAATTTAATATCAATTTAATATGATCTGATATTGACTGTGTTAAATAAGTATTTAATCAGGCGCTGTCATCGAATATCAGATCTTATACTATGAATAATTGATATATTATCTGGCCTGCTATATAGTCTTTGACTGATGTTATACTCGCATGATTCGTTCAAAGATAGTAGATGCGCGTCTTACTCTGTAATCGTTAATGTCGTCATTGACTTGACGTCATTTATGGTATGTATACACGATATATAAACAGTAATCCTAAGATAAGATATTTTTTAGCCAAGCGGATATAACTCGAGGTCAATTGATTAAATGATGTTCGTCTCCGATAGCGTCCGTTACCAATGGAGACCGATTACTCCCTTTTCATGTGAGCAAATTGTTGTTGGTGTAGTTTGAGTTAGAGTGGAAGTCAAAACAATATATGCCATAAAACTACAATGGACTGAAAAAACCGTTGCACGTCTAAAACTGCGACGGATCATAACATTTATTTGCAAATGTAATTATTTGCTTCTAAGGTGCTTGGTAAAAGATTATCAAAATTCTTTTCAAGTTTTGTTCTCATATTTAAAAACATAAAATAACACAAAAGTACATCAGGTGGCGAAATACCACTTATGACTCAGGCTCATACTGAATATATTTTTGTTTAAGAATAATCATAATTAGAAATAAAAAATGTTACAAAGCCTTTGAATATTTCGGAGCGTGTTTGTTGTTTTCGTTAACTTTTATTGCAATACGTGGATTGCTTATATAAAGTATAAAAACATGAAATAAGGTGTTTGATGGTATAGCCGAAAATTTAAAACGATAGCTTATTTATTCTAAAGTCAATGTCTCAAGCCCAGTAAGTGTAAGCATTCTTTTTTATTTTTAATCGTTGTATGTTTTGTTTCTATACAGGAGCTCTTCAGTTCCGATGTTAACATTTATCTTTAAAGATAAACAACTTGAACAAGTGACACAATTGCTGTTTAAAAGTCCTTCAAAAACTATCATAGATAATCGTTCGTGGTTGTAAACGGTATCCTATCCAGTTAATACGTACTATAATCTAGATACCATTGACGCATTATTAACTTTAAACTTTGAACGTGTCATTATCAATTAGATATCATTAAATAAATTCTATTTATAGTTCAGTTATCGTTTTTTTTAAATAATTATACTGGAAATTCATACGAATTGTACGTACATTTATTGTGGCTATTATTTTGTATTCCTAAAGTTAAATGCTATGGTTCATATAGGAATGTCAAAGCATGGTATAAAACATGTACATGAACATAGTAAAAGACAAAAATATTGTGTTCAATCGTGTTCATTATAACAAACTTATACATTTGGTATGAGTCGAACGAATTTTGCTTTAATGAAAAAACTGAAAACGTAACCAATATTCACTTGGGGAAGAAACTGTTTGTGCAGATGGCTGAATCATCATGGACTTAATTATGAAGCGGTAACTCGTTTTATTTTATTTAATTTAAATGTTATTGTTCGTTACAATCGTCTTTGTAATACATTTTGACCGGACAATTTCGACTTATGATAAATAAAAGTAATGTGCTGAATAATAAACGATTTATTTATTCTTTTTTTAATAACAAATATTGATTCCTTTTATAAAAAAACAAGTTTTAAAATAATGTTTAAAATAATCGTAGGTTATTTAAGAGAATTGTGTACATTACGTCGGTATATGTGGACTAGTGCACAATCGACACACACTAATGACGATATACGGGTCCAATGTTAATATGCCAGTTATGTACGATTACAAACATAGCACAGTATTTTACGCGATTCTTTAAAATTGTTAAATAGTATTGTATAATATACCTTTATATTATTTCAGTTCTTTTCATTATGCATATCAAATATACATTTCAACGTCAAGACCGTGAGAGCGCACGAGCTCTTAAGTAAATTAATAACGTTGTGTGATGCTAGTTGTAAACATTTTGTTTTAAATAAATCTAAAAACATTATTTCGAAAGTTATTTTAAGCATGATCGACTTAATATCGCAGATCAGCAAGAAGTCTAATTTCAACACCATTTATATTATATCAAAAATACTGTGGAAGTTTACTCGGAAATGTTCGTTTTAACTCGGACATTCTGATACGGAATATATTTGAAGCATGCGCGATAAATTTACGATAAAGTATAGGATGGTCAGGTGGTTTGAACGACGCCAACTGATTGGATAGCTGTTACGCTTCGTATATGTCCGGGTTGACCCGGTTACTTAGTTACTAAAGCCAAAATGGCCGAATCAGGTTGGGGATATTTTAAATGTGTGCAAATTATTTTACAAATTTAATGCGTCTAACCTATATAATGTCCGTTTATTTCATGCTATTGTCATAATACTTGACGCAACGAAAACATTGAATAAGATATTGTAGTTAATTTTATACATTACTACTACTTTTTTACTTTTTCTACTTTCGATTGTTTCGACAACAACATCATCATTTCAAATGTTAATATTTTTATACAACAGGATATCAAGAGAATGGGTTTAACAATGCTCAGCCAGAAAGTGAAGGTTAGTTTAGATATTGATACAATTAACAAAAATCAAATTACAAATCAAATAGAATAAGATTAGTCAGTATCAACGTATTTTGTATTGTACAAAACCACAAAATCACTCTTTGCACCTGTTTTCATATTCCATGTCTGTTGCATGCTATCCAACGTGTTGTTAAGCGCTATATAACCAGTTTAAACCCCCAGTGCTTAGAATTGACCGTTCAAAGGCGGTGACCCCAGCTTTATTCTACTATGTGTATACGTTGTTTCGTTTCGTTTTGTGCCGTACTGTAACGTTTTGACAATTGGTTCATTGCCATTTAAAAACAAGGACCACGAAGGTGATTATGATAGAAATGCAATACTGCTGCAGCTTTATGGAGTTTCACTTCTTTATGTAAGCATTTCTGTTTCAAAGACGGTAACCAAGTCTCTCACACCGAATGTTGTCATAACTGGAACCTTGGAAGATATATTGAATTATACATTTTGTATCAACATGCCACAATGACTGGCCTATCTCTCCACCAGTATTTTAAAATGTTTGAAGAGTATTTCACCCTGCATATTACAACGACTCACCAGTTTGTCACCAAGTATGTTACACTGGCAGACCATTAGGTCAATCTGCATGTACCATTGTGTCACCCTATATTTTGCAATGACAAACAAGTCTGTTACTGACAAATATGACACCTTTCTTGTTACTATTTCTGACCAGTCTGTCACGTTGCAGGTTAAAATGACTGACTATTATGTCAACAAGCATGTAAAAATAGCTTACAAGCCACCCTGTTTGTTACAATAGCTGACCAGAGTGTCACTCTATATGATACAAGTACATATCAGTATGTCAAAAAATGTGCATATAACAATGGATGATTAGTTTAACATCCTGTATGTTACAATAGCTGACTAGTCTGTCACCCTGTATGTTACAATAGCTGACTAGTTTGTCACCCTGTATGTTACAATAGCTGACTAGTCTGTCACCCTGCATGTTACAATAGCTGACTAGTCTGTCACGCTGTATGTAACAAAAGCTGACTAGTCTGTCACGCTGTATGTTACAATAGCTGACTAGTCTGTCGCCCCGTATGTTTCACGGACTGACTAGTCTGTCACCCTGATTTTTACAATAACTGACCAGTCTGTGACCTTGTATGTTGCAATGGCTGATCATTTTGTACCCTGTATGTTACAATAGCTGACTAGTCTGTCGGCCTGCATGTTACAATAGCTGACTAGTCTGTCAGCATGTTTGTTACAAAAGGTGACATGTCGGTCACCCTGTATTTTACAATAGCTGACAAGTCTGTCAACCTGTATGTGACACATACTGATCAGTATGCCACCCTAAACGTTACAATGACTGACCAGTATGTCACCCTGTATGTTCCAATGAATAACTATTACGTCAACCTGTATGTTGCAATGACTGACCGGTCTGTAGCCCTGTTTGTAACAAAGATTGACAAGTCTGTAACCCTGTTTGTTACACAGATTGACAGTCTGTAACCATGTATGTTACACAGATTGACCAGTATGTAAACATGTATATTACAGCCATTGACCAGTCTGTTAACATGTATGTTTCAACTATTGACCAGTCTGTAACCCTGAATGTTACAAAGATTGACAAGTCTGTAACCCTGTATGTTACAATGATTTACCAGTATGTCAACATATGTGTTACAAAGATTGACAAGTCTGTAACCCTGTTACAAAGATTGACCAGTTTGTAACCGTGTTTGTTACAATAGCTGACTAGTCTGTTCCCCTTTATGTTACATTGACTGACCAGTCTGTCAACCTGTATGTTACAATAGCTGACTAGTCTGTCAACCTATGTGTAACAATATCTGACTAGTCGTCAACCTGTATGTTACATTGACTGACCAGTCTGTCACCCTGTATGTTACAGTGACCGTGTGGCGTACTGTATGTTACAATAACTGACCAGTCTATCACCCTATATGTTTCAATAGCTGACCAGTTAGTCACCTTGTATGTTACAATAGCTGACTAGTATGTCACCCTGTATGTTACAATGATGACCAGTTTCGCACCCTCTTTGGTACAATAACAGACCAGTCTGTCACCCTGTGTGTTACAAAAATTGAATAGTCTGTCAACCTGTATGTTACAATTGATGACCAGTCTTTTGCTCTGCATGTTATAATAACTGAAATGTCTGTTCCCCTCTTTGATATAAAAGCTGACTAGTCGCTCACACTGTATGTTACAATGACTGACCAGTCTGTCACCCTGTATGTTACAATGATTGACCAGTCTGTCTTTCTGTATGTTACACAGATTTTCTAGTGTTTCAACCTGCATGTTACAATAGCTGCCTTGCTTGTACCCATCTATGATATAATAGCTGACTAGTATGTCATCCTGTTTTTTTAATGACTGACCTGTCTGTCACCCTGTATGTTACAATTACTGACCTGTCTGTAACCCTGTATGTTACAATTACTTACAAGTCTATATCCCTGTATGCTTCACAGATTAACTAGTCGGTCACCATATTTGTTACAATTGCTGACTACTCTGTCCCCCTCTTTGATATAATAGCTGACTAGTCTGTCACCGTGTTTATTACAATGACTGACCAGTCTGTCACCCTGTATGTTACAATGACTGAACAGTCTGTAACCCTGTATGTTACAATGAGTGACCAGTATGTCTCCCTGTATGTTACAATGACTGACCAGTCTGTCACCCTGTATGTTACAATGACTGACCAGTCTGTCACCCTGTATGTTACAATGACTGAACAGTCTGTAACCCTGTATTTTACAATGACTGACCAGTATGTCTCCCTGTATGTTAAACATATTGACTAGTCTTTCACCCTGCATGTTACAAAAGCTGACTTGTCTGTAATCCTGTATGTAACACTAACTGACCAGTCTTTTACCCTGTATGTTACAATGACTGTCCAGTCTGTCACCCTGTATGTTACAATGACTGACCAGTCTGTCTACCTGTATACTACAATAACTGACCGGTCTGTCTCCCTGTATGTTACAAAGTTTGACTAGACTTTCACCCTGCATGTTAAAATAGCTGACTTGTCTGTATACCTCTATGATTTAATAGCTGACTATTCTGTCACCCTGAATGTTACAATTACTGACCATTCTGTCACCCTGTTTGTAACAATGACTGACCAGGCTGTCAACCCGTATGTTATAATAACTGACAAGGCTGTCACCCGGTATGTTAACATGACTGACTAGTTGGTCATGCTATGCACGATACATAGACGGACCCGTTCGGACCCTGTATATTAACATAGCTTACCAGTATGTCAACCTTTATTTTATTATAGCTGACAAGTCTGTCACACTGTATGCTGCAATGAATGGTCAGTCCGTAAGATGTATCAATGACTTACCTGCTTTAAATCTGCATGTCTACATTACTGAGTATATCACCCTGTTTAATGCAATAAATTGTATTAATATTATTTACGTCGTAGAATGTCGTAATGCCTTTTGTAATTTTAAACTTATGGCAATACAGACAAAATCGCACATTTAAAACTTCACTTTTTAAGGAAAAATGCCTGCCAGAAAAAGTACCAGGTTGAAAAGTTTAGAAGAACCACTGCGGACATGTCCGCATGTTGACAAATGGACAGACAGACGTCCATGATTATTCAAGTTTACCCCCTTTACTTCGTAACGGGCTCTTTAACCCATTTATGCCTAGTGGACTCTCTCATCCTTCTAAATTGGATCAATTTATTTCCAAAATTAGGGATGTCTAGTATATTTATTTATATACATGTATTTAGAATATTTCTTACAGAAATTCATGCGGCGTCTCATCTGGGTCTACGCTGTTTGCCAAGGACTTTTTTCTAGACGCTAGGCATAAATGTGTTAAGAATTGTTTCAACCCTAAGTTACTCAAGTTAAGTGCCAATGTATAACTCGTGCTTAAGTACAATAAAACTACACAAGTCATGCACATAATTACCGAGCGGACTAGTTTGCTTGGAAAAGCCGAGTGCAAAAAGCAGAACTACCAAAGTGTTGCGTCATATAATACAGCTAACAATAATAAAATGTATTGATATTGTGTTTATAATATAATTATAATGCACATCTGCTGCCTTCAAAGACAAACTGTTAACAATGTCTAAATTTCATAAGTTTATTACTTTGCAGTAATAACATCAAACCAAATCATCAACTTACAAATGTTATACAGGTCAACATAAATGTACATTTGCGACATAAAATACAGCCCCATGTTAACGAATACTTAGATACTTATATACACAACAAACCAAGATAGTTCGTCCGATCAACGTACATTAGCTGAAGCATCACCAGTGTGTATATACAGAGATCACTTCACCTCAATGATCCCATTTACATGTTGACCAAGCAGACCACATGTTGTATGCATACACACTCGTTTCATGGATTTGCAAGAAAATGAAAGAAGAAAATATACACTTTGCATTTATTAACAATTTTATACCTGCATACATGTTCCGTTTGATAACTGCGGGTACATAGCCTATGCACTATAGACATTCAATATGTCTTGAAATCCCCAAGTTTATACTAAATAACCAACTTTATACTATATAACAAAGTTTATACTCTTTAGCAGAGGTCGGGGTTCCATAGGACTGTTCAGTTTGATGTGCCAAACTTCTACACAAATGTATAGTACAATATTGGAATGTTAGTTGCACGCTAGACATGAATTGTTTAATAAATGAAACAGACATACTACACAAGTACACCAATAACTGCCATTAGAAACCAAAAAAATAATGCTNATTATCTTGTTTTAAATGCCATATATTGTACATTCAGTGATAAGTATACCAATTATTTTATCACATGCTATACCTTGTTTTCAATGTAATACATACATTACGTATTTTTTTATATTACACATGTGTAATACAACATTTTTAAGCGTTTTCATTGGCTACAGAATCAATAACTAACCAATCGCATGGCTTTATTTTGGTGAAATGACGTCGTCAACATGAAATGATGTCCCGATAGTAAACAACTTTTAGATCTATCAGCATTTGTTTGGTCAATTAGGATATATTTTATTTAGTTTAAAAGCATGTGATAAAAAAGATCTGACATGAGTTGTCATATCATACCATATTTTATTAAACGAGTTCAGGAATTTTGTTAGTAAGCGAGCCTTTGGCAAGCTTACTAACGAATTTCCTGGACGAGTTTAATAAAATATGGTATGATATGACAACGAGTGTCAGATCTTTTTTATATATCCTATATATAGCAAATCAGGAAACTCAATCAGGAGAGAAAATCCTTGTTCTTATCAAATACTAAACACATTTTAGTGTACCAGTGTCAGAAGTCTCTGAAACCTATTAAAATAAATAGGGAATAAGTTTTAAGATATAATTTTACACAGAAATATTTGCTTTCTAAAAAGAAGATATTGAACTAAGAAATATATATCTACAGAAAATTGTCAAATTGACTAGTTGTAAAACAGATCGTAATTATGTTTCATCTAAATAAAAAAATAGCTCTACAGCTTAAAGCCTTTGAAGACTGATATATGACAACATTTCAGATATGTACACTTATACGTTCTACCGCCTCCACACAGCACAAATCAAACTGTTGTAGTATTTAACCCTTTGAGCACTGTAACCCGATTATGAAGGCCTTTGCAAACAGTTTGGATCCAGATGAGACGCCACAGAATGTGGCGTCTCATCAGGATCCAAACTGTTTGCTATTCTGATAGTATTCTTTGAAAAAAATCGAAGAAAATGCTAATTTTACAAATTCAGCAGACGACATTTTAGCAGACGACAAATTTCCCAGCATGCAAAGGGTTAATATAGCGAGCAATGAAACTCCAGAAACTATCAGGAGAAAAAGCCACACATATCCCCCATGTACAATCAATAAAAGTAAAATATGCATTATATATATAATTATTTATACATTATTTAAAATTGTATATATGATGTAGCAAGGATGAAACATCATTCATACATAAATAAATTAATATGCAAACAGAACCCCTACAAATATTAGCCAAAATGAAACAATTTTTTAAACACAACAATAATATGCACTCGAAAAATAATTTTATATATTATTTGGTAAACAGACAATTGATTTAAATAATAAGCATCTGCAAAAGAATGTTATCATGAATGAAATGTTTTAAAACACTTGGAAAACATAACATAACCACAGAATTTCTCTTTAATACTATTTTGTTACAGATCTAGTACAAGATCTATGCTATAGATAAAGAGTTTTAAACTTAAAATCATGCTCAATATAAGCCTCTATCTGTGAAAAGGTTGTTTAATGCATGTGCGTAAAGTGTCGTCCCAGATTGGCCTGGCTAATCAGGGACAGTTTAAGTGGAAAGTGTGGACACTTAACGCATATGCATTTAACCCCCCTTATCACAGAGCGAGGCTATGTATCAGATAAACACAGTGCACCAGTTATTCCATAACAGCTGACACAAAAATGCCTCAAACCAACAAAAATGCATTGTGATAGTACCACAATGATATCTATACATTTTATAAAGCATCAAGGCATTTTAACCATAAGCATTGCTTATGTGGGACTTGCACTTCTCTACATTTTGCAGTTCTATGACAACCAGGGCATCATTTTTAAAGAAATGTCAGCTGCCCCACCTCTACCATACTTCACTAAGTCCCACATTCATGAGTCCCCCACTTGTGATGTCCATGCATTGGCTGTATGTCAGTTATCACAAATACAATATTCACGTCTGTCACTGCCACTAGTCGATCTTCACAGTTGAGTAGATTTTCCTCACAAATGAACTTGTACCTTGATACCCTAGTGTACCTGTAACGCAAACCAGACATGTTTAATTTAGAAACAATTATTTTGCATACAGTGCTATTTCCAGTCATGATATAACACGCAATATTAGAAACATAATACAGGATTTACCAACTGCAAAAACAAACATTGCTCCCTTTTTCTGTTAGTCTTACATTGTTAGTTCCAGAATTTAAAGTACACCAATATGCTTTTTGGGAGGTCAGTTAACCAACTCATAATTTTCCCGGGTAAGCTGGTTTCCCAGTACTTAGTGTATCTTCTTATGCCAGTTATTGACAACAGCCCTACTTGAATAAGAGGTACATGTAGCTGGATTTTTTTTTCATGACCAATCCCTACTTAAGTAATGTGGCCAGCCCGGGAATCAAACAACCTATCCTCAGATTTATAGTCCAGTGCTGCACCAGCTGAGCAAGCAGGCCGGGTTCAGAATTTGAAGTTAATTAATTTGATTGCACAACAATGTGCAATTATTTGCTACTGGAATACAAACCATTAATTGGTCATGTCAATGCTTGATTGAAGTAGTAGCTGGTCAATTGTTTACTAATTTACACAATTGTTTGACTAAACATCTGACACCAATCTTACCACACATGATTCCAAGAGCTAAGCTGAAGAGCCACATGTACCCAAAGTAGAACATGGTCTGGAAGAACCCATACATTCTGAAATACAAGGACAGTCATAAATGGCGATATAAACAGGTGTGTTTTCTCAACGAGACATATTAAAAGATATTAACAGTAATTTATATATTTGGTATTTTATTATAATCTCATAGAGAAAACTTTTAATGAGAAAACAAGAAATATGGAAATTCCATGAACAAACAATTTTTCAAGCACTTAATTCTTTTTCCTGTTGTTAAGGAGAAGCCAAACTTTCCTTTTTATATTTTAGGTTATTTATGGTGACATTGACTCCATCCATATTTGCAAACACAGCATTTTAAAATTAAGCGTAAACTCCAGTTTGAGGCCAACAGCCCTCCAATCCATCCCAAACTACAATATTTATTTTTTTAATTTGGTTTAATACTTTGACCAAGCTGATAGCTGTTTGACATGTACATTTTGTACTAAACAGAGCTTACTGTAGAATTTTAAGAAAACCAAAAACAAGTTTTTGAAAGATCATAGCAATTAACCGCCAAAACCTACTTAGTTTTAAAGAAGAAGTAGTAGAAACTGTACAGGTAGACATAGCATGCTGTGGAGGCTGCAGACAGGAAGCTGGTCCATTGCCTGAAATATGGGAGAGAAAATGCTTCACTATTATGGTACTTACCATTTAGGCTTCAAGTAACAGTAGACAACATTAATTAAGTAAACAATAAATTGTTGGTTCAAGAAAGTCGGATTGATGTACATTTAATACTGAAATGCATCCATTGAATTGTTAACTACAAGGTAGTTGCATAATCACCATTTTTGTTTTTGTAAAGTCTGCATTATTAATGTATTTCACACTACTTTGGGGGAAGGGGTCCGCAGCCCTTAGGAGGGGGAATTTTTTTGCGGCATTTCCATTTTTGGGGGATTTTTTACCTACTCTCTCATTATTACATTTGTACATGTTTGCACTATATTCATTGCATTTTTCATATTTTAGTATGTTTGAAAAGATTAAATTGAAATAGAAGAGACACATCTTTCCATTAAAAAAAAAAAAATTTTTTTTTTTTTTTTAGGGGGAATTTTTCCCCCCAAAAGGGGAAAAAAGTATACTTTTCAGGTGGGGGACTGCCGCCGAAATTCGGTGGCAGATTTGATAGATTGAGGGCCCTGCAATGCAATTTAGCACTTAAGTAACCTTTCGAACATGTATATATAGTACATATAAAATATATACATACTTATAGCTAAAGCTTAATAATATGCATATGCAAATTATTTTTTTGTTATAGTTCTTGAAAAATTAAACACTACAAATTGTATATGAATGTATGTTTATAACCTTATGTATGTTCCACTCAAATACATGTACTTTAAATACTCTGTGTAAAAAACATGCTTGCATGTATGTTTGTATCTTACGGAATATCTTAGTTGATGTACCCATCAAATACCTGTCCTTAAAGTACTATGCATATTATATGCTTGTATGATTGTCTATAATATCTTACAGATTAAATAAAATTATACACACGACGAAAAAAAGAAAAGAAAAGATAGTTGCACTGCTGTATAATGAATATTGCAATATCTACTCTGATTCGTACCAGCGATAGTCTTCAGCGTTGAGCAGGAAGTATGTACAGACGATGGTGACACACACGGTCACGACGGCCAGAATCAGGAACACCAGCAACATGAAGCCGTACACGTAGTAGATCTTGTAGGCCCAGAATGAGGTGAATATGAAGTACCTGGCAACAGGGAGAATTAACAAAATGATCAATGATTTATTATGAATATGAATAAATAAGGATTTTTTTTATTAACAGTAATTTATCAATTTATTTCCAATCATTTAGACAGAATCAGTTATAATAAACTGGCTATTCCCAGATTTAAACAATGTGTTATTATTGTGAAATAGCATCCTTATTATGACGTCATGACGTTATTATTTCTGCAAATTACCACAGTTAAACCATTTTAACATGAGTGCCAACTTGTCACAAAATACCCCCCATTTCAATGGTGGGAAAAAACAACAGTGTACTTACATTTCAATAAATATAGATCCAAAGGGCAAAATTCCACCAAGTACTATTATCACGCTTGGCTCCATAAACCTGAAAGAGAACAAACATGACATTGGCAAAACATGCATCTTGTCAAAAAATAACATGCTGAAATAACTGCATATGTAACTATCACAATGTAAAATTCATTTTTTCACCATTAGTAAATATAAGTTTGCTCTGTTAATTCTATATACATTACAAGAAGTTTCAGTTTCAAAGGCCAAATATATTAAATGTAAGACATTGAACTCACATATCCTGCTACAGAGATGCAAGACAAGAGACATAAATTAGCTTGAAATACTCAACTTAATGAAGTTTGAAATCAACATTAAATTGAGCAATTGCTAAGTAATTGCAAAGACAATGACTTATAAGCAAGGTTCTGGGAAAAATGACCTTAATGCATGTGCAGTCTGCATAGGCTAAACAGGGAAAACACTTTCCACCAAAACTGGTTTTTTGTTTAAGAGACTTCTTTTCACACACAAAAAGCGGAGAAAGTTGTCCCTGATAAGCCTAAGCGGATTGCACAGGCTAATCTGAGACAACACTTCATGCACATGCATTAAGCCCAGTTTTCCCAGAACATGCTCAAATGTTACGAGAGAGATCCACTTGCCATTTTTTCTCTGGTATGGGCCTAGGTACAGCGTTGATCCTGCAGGGATAGTCAGGCTGACCGGCCAGGTTCCTGCCCAGCACTGTCCCCACAAGGTTCAGGGGCAGGATCACAAAGATGCATATACATGTCACAGCAACCTGTAGTAGCGCACCAGAAATACATACATTTATTGAATAATGACAACAACACGCCATTTAAAAGAAGGATTTCATTTTTTAGGGGTAAGATCTTAAATATAGCATTTTCACGGCAGAAAGTTTGGTTCTCGTTTTTTTTTTAGGACTTGCTACATGTACTAACATTAATTTGTGTTATATTAACTTGTGTTTTTTTTGTTTACCAGTTTTTTGTGTATACTGAAACTTGTTATTTTGTTCAGGTATATTGATTTGCAAGGTATGTTCTTATAAATGTTAGTTAATATTGTATATAAGCTCATGATTAACACTAAATATAAGTGTTCTAAAGGCTATTATATGGGGCTAAAATAATATATTATCCCCTTGCCAAATTTTATTTTAATAATGCATTTTTCCTCAAGACTACAACACTTCCCTACTACAATGCTTGTTCCAATAATCTCAAAAACCTGTGGTGTAGTAGCTCTCTTAGACCTCTGAACAAGTCCTGTTGTCATGTCTAGCCCTTTGCATGCTGGGAAATTTGTCGTCTGCTAAAATGTCGTCTGCTGAATTTCTAAAATTAGTATTTTCTTTGATTTTTTTCTAAGACCACTATCAGAATAGCAAACAGTTTGGATCCTGATGAGACGCCACGTTCTGTGGCGTCTCATCTGGATCCAAACTGTTTGCAAAGGCCTTCAAAATCCGGTTCCAGCGCTCAAAGGGCTAGTACATACCATAGTTCCAAAGGGGATGGCTCTGGAAGCATGGTAGTAGATGGCAATGAAGTTGATGAAGAATGCTGTGCCACACACGATACTGGGCAGCAGGAAGGCTGACATGAGCATCTGCTTGATCCACACTTTGCCTGAAGACACAACACAACACTCGAAATTACCAAAGGACTTATACCGGTATGCATGATAGCAGAGCAGCGTCATGCACAAATGGGTCTTATGCCAAATGAGACTTATGCCGTAATAGCGCAGTCTGGTCAGGAGCTACCCTATCTGCTATCAAGTCACGCATGGTTTCAAGGTCTTATTTGTGGAGCTATGCTGGCAGAATATTGCATAAGACCCATTTACGCATGATGCAGCTCAACGACAATCATAAATGAACATGAAAATGTCAACATAGAAGTGAAATTGTACCAAGAAAATAACTCAGCTTTGCTTTGTTTTTTAATTGAAGTTTCTCCACAACTGTTAATTGCTCGACACATTCAGCCAATCCTGATTAAGACCCTACCTCCCATCCTGGCGTAGAGGCTGCCTCCAAAATACCCATTGACTGGAGATGTTGCTGCATACACAAAGATGGCTGTGCTCAGTAAGGAGCCCCGTCTGTAAAAGTCATCCATGAGGCATAAGATCTTTATGAATTTTTTTGTATATGGTTCAAGTTTACAAATACTACTTAATGCAACAATCTGTCAATGATAAATTCAAACATTCAAACTACATGTAAGATAGCAAATCATCAACACACTTTTTTGCATTAATACTTGCATAATGTAGCCTTCAATATGACCAAAACAATAATACCCAAATTACCTAACACCTATTTTATATTTAGTCATTAATTTAGACCAGAGGTTTACTGTATTGTTGCAGAGACACAGATTTTCAGATTTGCCATGTTGCAGTTGAAATAACTATTTATTAAATTAAAAACTTACAATACTTTTAAGTAAATGATTTTCTTTATTAGTTCTGCATAGTGAACCATAAGATTCAATAAAAAATTGACATTCAAACTGGAGTTGCAACTGAACTCACTCTGTGTACAACTCGCCCATGATGGCGAAGGTGATGACACAGACGACCACGAGGGTGATGTGGTAGCCCGTTCCAATGAGAGCAGAGAACAGCATGGGGTATGAGGCCGGGCGAAACACATCCCCATGGACCTGTTTCCAGCCGTACTCATCACCAAGGTCCTTCTCCTGTAACAGGGGGATCATTCACTCAATGAAATGATTAGTTAATCCATGCCAGCTTAAAAGTACATATTTTATCTCTTGAGAGAAAAAAACAAAAACATTTAAAGTCTGCCTCAAAATAAATTATAATCTGGTTAAGCAATTTTAAAATTGACCAGAAAATTTTACATGTACTAAATTAAGATCTTCACTAGTGCAGAGTTATTAAACCACACTACTTTTTTTATTATCTTTTTTTTTCTTCTATTTATTTCTTTAAATTTGCTGGAAAACCATGATCAGAAAATAAGGCCAAGGGGCAACATTGATTTTGAAGTTAAGGCACAGGGGTGCAGCAGTGCTAAAACGCCTGTGGGAAAGCCTGCAACATGTGTACAAAGTTTCATGTAGATACACAGAACACTGAGAGACAAGTTCATGACACAAAGTACACATGAACAATGATGTGAATATCAAAAATTTGCCTTAGTTAAATGGCACATTGCTCTGCAAAGAATATCCTGACATACGCTCATTTTGTTTTGCATTTCTACACAGTAAAAACAACATATCTATAAAGTTTGATCAGGTGTTTTTTTTGGTCGTTTTTATAGCCGAAAAACAGCTATATTCCCAATCCCAAAAAGTATACTTTTTTCCCAAAATGTGCCAAAAAAATCCCAATTTCCTTTTTTTTTTAAGTGTCTAATGATTATTTTATCTCAATTTTATTGCAACTACATCAAACAAAGTATATAATAATGATTTATATGATTTTATTCTTTTAATTTGAATAATTTTAAAGAGTAATATCAAATAAGTATTTCCCTTATCAGTGGACTTTTTGCGCGAAAAAAGAAGGCTACTGAATTTATTTTCCCAATTTCTTGAAAATGCCTATAAAATGCCCAATACCAAAGCCATGGGCTATCTTCCTAAAAAGTGGAAAAAAAACCTGTTGATGATGATAGGCAGAAAACAACAAAACTAGCTAGCCACAAAAAGTACACATGTGAAGCATCACAGTGCAACAGACCGACACAGTGATTTCAGTATACTCCGACAAACTTCATTTGCGGGAATATAAAAAGAACAATAATCTTCACAAACTCTCCAATATTTCAGTCTTCCACATGAAAACTAGTGAATGAAAACTGTTTCAGCCAAGAGAGAATAGAGCTGTATACCATGTCATCCATGTCGTCATCGCGACTGTAGCGGGCATAGTCCTTGCGTAGGGTGCGCATCAGTATCATGGAGACCAGGCCTACCAGGAAGATCACCATCATGAATGAGTTGAAGATGCTGAACCAGTGGATCTGAATACACACACAGGTGCACGTGAACATTCACAACAAAACTATGTGAACATTTACTGTGAGAAAGTTTAATAAAAAAAGGACTGCAAAACAATCTGCAACTTGCGACCTGAAAATCAATAGGGGTCATCTGCCGGTCATGACCAATGTCCCTATGAAGTTTCGTGATCCCAGGCCTAAGCGTTCTTGAGTTATCACCCAGAAACCATTTTACTGCTTCAGGTCACTGTGACCTTGACCTTTGACCTAGTGACCTGAAAATCAATAGGGGTCATCTGCCGGTCATGACCAATGTCCCTATGAAGTTTCGTGATCCCAGGCCTAAGCATTCTTGAGTTAGCATCGGGAAACCATTTTACTGCTTCAGGTCAACCATTTTACTGCTTAAGGTCATTGCGACCTTGACCTTTGACCTAGTGACCTGAAAATCAATAGGGGTCATCTGCAGGTAATGACCAATGTCCCTATGAAACTTCATGATC
>VMBQ01007037.1:0-20915 GCA_007657795.1 Dreissena rostriformis | reverse complement strand
TGTGCAGTCTCAGCGATTTTTTTTGTCCTATTGGGAAAAGTACCCGTACCGGTCCAATTGGGAAAAATTGAGTCGTGAAAACCTCAAAATTGGGAAAAATCGAGTCGTGAAAACCTCAAATTGGGAAATTGGTGTATTTGATTTTTTGCTCTCAAATACTTTAAAATTGATAACTAAGTGTTTTCAAGTTGTCAATATTATATTTACCTAGGTTCAAGCCATAGAGCTGCATAGGGAAACTAACTAAATGCTGCATTTTCCAAAAAAAAAAAAAAAATTATTTTTTTTTACCTTAAATTGGGAATTTTTTGGACAGCAATTGGGAATTTTTTTGTTTTTTCGTGATTGGGAAAGTGCTGTTTACCGGTACATTATAAAGAAGGAAAAAAATCGCTGCCAGAACGCCAGATATAATATAATCAATATAATTTATATAATCACTTGAATTTATATAATCACTTGAGACCATGAAAACATTACAACCCTTAATATATATATTAAACTGAGAATCAGAGCTAGCCTGGCTCAAAATTAACTAGTTCAGAGCTTGGGGCTTGCGCTGATTTCGATTGCTGGCATGTCCACAATGAGACTCATTTATAATGTCATGTGGAGGATTCTGAGGAATCATTATTTTTTTCTTAATTCATTAGTATTTTTTCTCTACATCCATAATAAATTATATAAAATATTGAAAGTAATTGTCTTTGAATCTGTACAAGTTCTTAATAAACAGTTCAGTGCTTTCCGCATTACCCACACCGCATTACCAAATATAAAAGAAAAAAAAACTAGTGTTATGGTGAGGAATCAATTAAATATCGTCTATAATGAAACTGTGCAATTAAATGAAATAAATATGAAAACGTTAAAACTACATCGTGCAAAACCAAACCCAACCAAATGTATGGCAACATCACATGAGAGCGAAACATCAACATGAGTAGATTACAAATGCACTTTGAAGTAAAAAACACTGATAAAAAAGCATTTATTAAAATTTAAACAAAATGGAATTTTTTAAGCTTAAATTAAAACTGGTTAAGCTATAACCCATACGTGATTGGTTGAAGACCAGTATCATGATGCAAATAATACAACTAAACTTCGTTCCAAAATCCATCATAAGCCCATAACAAAACAAAGCGCATGTAAACCATTACGATGATGAAACTCTTATTAACTCGATGTACTTAAACCAAGGCAATTTTATTCGTTCACGTTCATTTCTATTTTATGTGATATGTACACAACAACTAGTCACGCCAAGTGTAAATGAACGCATACTTCTTTCACACTTCGATTGTTTTGATTACAGCATTTTATACGGAAAAACAGTATGAACTAATTAGATCGCCAAAGAAAGAAAGTTTTTAAATCTATTAAAACACGAAAACATGGACAAAGTCTTTAAGTGGAGACTTGCGCACACTATCTGGATATCATTTAACGTCTGCAAAAAAACTTTTTATTCGTTAACCATTTGTGGTATGAACATTTCTATGTTAGTACAATTTTTTATATGCGTAAAATCGGTAACACTGTCGTTCACAATATATCATTTATAAAGTCTTAAAATTGAAGCATGGTATGTGTGATTTCCATTCAGTTTCAGAACATGCGAAGATTGTTATTGAATGATACGATTTTGTTTCCGTTTACTTGTTTGAAATTGAATTGTGTATCTTATTTTCCGGCAATAATTGTATCGACATCTTGTTGTTAGTCGGTAAAAGGACCACGCAATCAGACCAATTTGAGGATAGCCGTTCAAATCAATCATTGTTTGCAAACGAAGGAGAAGCAAATTCGAACACAACTGTTTTGTGTGCATTACTGGGGTCCTTGGTGTGCTTCAATCTTTTGAACAGTTTGCATTTCTGTGTTGCTTGATCGAACTGTGTCGTCAGGCACTCTGGCTCCGTCTGACGCAGACAGATGGACGCGCACACGATGTCGCTCACAGCCTTGAAGACTGTTCTGACAGCAGGATTCGACATGGCGATACCAGTGATTACCTTGAAGTCTAACACACACACACCGGTCTAAGTTATGAACCGGACATGCATCAACTATGCGTGTCATTACTGAGAATAAAGTATGTATTATTCTAGATTTAAGCTTATTTGAAAATTAATGATAAATAGCGCTGAAAATATCATGCAAATATATTTGTGGTATATGAACTTATTCATAAAAAATCATAAACCCGCATCTGGACTAAATGTATGACTATCAAATAAATAAATGTACTCAAATTGTGTATAACAAATAACCAGTATCTGGAAGTAGGCCTGACACTAAATTATTATAGCATTATCATTGAACTCATTCTTACATGGTGGTACTTTCACGTTCACTTTGACCTCGCATAGTTTCAGGGCTTCAGTTGATTGATTCGCCTTAATCCTGACATATCGGTAAGGGCCTTTGTTAGAGGATCTCAACTTGGCTGGGCTGGGGGAATATGCAAACTCTGCCTCGTACTTGCCGTGTGTCAGGCCCAATCCGATTGTAACGGATTGAACTTTAAAATAAATGCGATTAAACCCATGAATACAACTATCACGAATAAAATAGGGACAAATCTTTCCAACATTATGTCTATATCATTTATAAGTATATTACATTTTGTTATACGGAATAAATATCTAGATAAACTTGCTTAAGATTAATAACATCCAAAAACTGAATTAGACATATTTATATAAGTAAATATTAATATGTCTAGTCCTGTGTTTTGGATTTTATTAATCTTAAACCAGTAAATCTAGATATTTAATTCCGTCTAACAAAAATGTAATATACTCAATTAAAAAAACAAGTGAATAATCTTTACTACTCATATTCATAAATTCAATGCTGTTGAAGCCACTTTTTGGGTTAATTCTTAGATAAAACTATTTGCAGAACTACTTTTATAGTTATCCCAGTACGCTACGCTTTTCGCGCATAACGACATACACATATAAACATACCAGAAGTACACACATATCGCTGAATTAAGAGTATTTAAGCTGTTTTATTTTTGTTTGTTAATTTACAGCAAAATTCAATTCAATTTTGGCTAGAACGTCTCATTTAATACACCTCTTTTTAGAACAAAAAAAACTACAAATAAACGTGTTCTTGATCAGTCCGGCTGAATTAATACTAATGTAATAAACTTGCAATAATTTGACTATACATTATTATTGTAATGTTATTGTGCATAAAACTGTCAATAATTGACATAAAACAAAACATAAGACAATGAAAATGCCGCCTATAGTATATATACATTTCTGCATGCGTCAAGTCTTTTCCAAAAAAATATATGACTTACAACTGCAACAAACCAAAGAATAACCATATGTGCTGATAAGTATATTCCTATTGTTTGGTTAATTACCTGTGCTTCCATGTTTCTGAACAGCGTCTATGTTCATCCAGTCAGTGGCTACCAGAAGGATTTTTTTTGGTAAAGCATGAATTCGGCTAAAATACAAGAAACCAACCTTTGAATTCGATACGGTTGAACAATCTATACACACACACACGTATACATACTCACCCCCAGACACTCACAGTAAAAAACTGCAACACCACCGACTTACAAAATACACAATAACTGATATACCCAAAAATTCAACGCACCAAAAACCTGTCAGAATAAAGGTAACAATCCTACCAGTTTTGGAGAAAATATTCCGCTACTCATCAAGGGGGTTGTTGATGTTCTCTCCCATATTTTTATCCAGGAGCCACCAAAGCCACTCAGGCACTCAACATCTATATCTTTAACCTGGTCAATCGAATACTCGTGAATATCTACTCTTGAAACCGAGACTGCCGTGGCAAAGTTTACCTTGTAAAATAATAAACAAGACAAGGTCATTTTTATGAAACAAATGCAAATGTACCTTCTATACACACAAAACAAAAAGGAAGATCATTAACGTTTATATTTAAATAGTATTATCATTGTTAATCTAATTATGGACCTGATAGTAGAAAGTCTCTTGTTATACTTACATATATCCAAGAACCGGACAATGTCGCATTGTTGTTTGAGCCGATGACATTCCACTAAGCAACAAATATATATTGATAAACATATATATATATGACACGACTTCACGCATATTTCCAATCGGCCCACACATGTTATGGAATGGTTTGTGACATAACGTATATTAAGAGTATATGTCTGCCGTTATGATCATATTCTGTGACTCGACATATAGAACATATTTCGAACATCTTTTTGTTTGTTTTAATAGGGATCTGGAATTATAGTATTAGTATGCTAAATGTGTTATATTGTAATAGTATTCATGCACTGGCGTTCTCAGCCTCAAACTATTTTGAATAAGTACCAATTTAAAAGTTAAATAAAAACGTTTGTATCGATTTGTGTTTTGTTTACTCATAATTGTCTCTAGGTACAAATCTTAAAGATAAATAGTATGCCGAAGTCAACATACAGTATCTACAATTTGTTATATTACTAATTATTGGAACGAAACACTTATACATTATATTCTGGTATACATATGTTAAGATCTGAACTACATCTTGTTATGTTTAACTGTTATAGCTTACCTTAATGCCAGGTTTGGGCCAGCATTTGAAACAGATGTCACCCATTGTGATATACTTTCTGGAACTGATTAATACCGTTATATGCTTATTGGGTCGATAGTAACAAGAGGTGCATACACAGGCTCGATAGAATGTAGATTTGACAAAAGTTGCAAATACCATTTGTTTAATATCATCCATGAAAGATTTGTAACATACACTCACATACACTGGTAATGGCTGGATTTTGTTATTTCAAACGACTTAATTTTCGCATTTAATTCATTCGGACATAATTATAACAGTAACGAGAAACCTTGTATCGACACCTCCTCTATGAAGTACGAATCGTTCAGATCCAGCTCCCATACTGCTTTGTTGGACGCTCCATTGCGCACGTGGTTGAATCGCCATCTACTGAAAGCGACGCATTTGCCCCTCCAGCTGTGTCGGTCTGAGTCGCAGGCTTGCCAAGTGCCACGTTTAAAACTGCAAATAGTCAAACCATTTGTATCAAGTAGCAGGGGTAATTAAAATGTTGTCCATTTGCCACGTTTAAAACTGCGAATATAGTCAAAACATTTCTATTATGCATGAGGGGTCATAACAAAATTCGCGGTGCTTGTATTGCGTTATTAAACATAGTATTATGATGAAACGTGAATATTATATTGTGCATTATATGATTTGAATACGAATAATACATAAATATATCCACATTCGCATATAAATTATGGTCTCAAAAGAAATTGCATCTTGGTAAATTCGGACCAAAACGTCAGTTTATTCCTTAAATTCTCCCATTTTATAAAATACCTTAAACACATTAAACACACAACATTTAACTATATTTCCAAATAATGACGCCATCCTTTGATTACGGTTAGTACGTGACATAATTAGAGGTATTAAACCTCATGTGGTCGTTGTCGACTCGGGTGCTACTTATAAGTAACCCGAGTACCCCTAAGTATACTACAGTGTACACCGGGGTACTTGAAAGTAGTACCTGAGCGGACAATGACCAATCGAGCGGTATTAACACGTCTGCGAATATCAAGCCAACGTTCAATACCCAGCTGTATGATACACGTTGGTTTAATATTTGCTGAAGTGCAGCTACCCAATATCAAGCATGGTATTCAACGTGCGCTCTACATTCGCTTAAGTTTGAATACCTAATAACCAACCGACTTTCGCAAATATCAGGCCAAAGTCGAATACCCAATTCGACTTTGGCCTGATATTTGCGAAAGTTCGATTAGCTTATACCCAGCTGAATTGAACATTCGACAATGGCTCGATGTTCCCAATGGTCTGATATTCTCCGTAGTTTTTATACTCATACCCAACATGACCA
Source organism: Dreissena rostriformis (assembly GCA_007657795.1). Taxonomy (NCBI): domain Eukaryota; kingdom Metazoa; phylum Mollusca; class Bivalvia; order Myida; family Dreissenidae; genus Dreissena; species Dreissena rostriformis. The sequence goes on along the minus strand of VMBQ01007037.1, from coordinate 14,992 downwards.
ATATCCAGCTGGGCATTCGAATTTGGCTTGGTGTTGGTTATGGTTTGGTTCGGTATTCGCTATAGGTAAAATACACATACCCAACGGGGTATTTGATCTTTCCTCGATATTCGCTTAGGTGCAAATACGCAATTCCCATTAGAGTATTCGACTTTGGCTCCATATCTGCCACGATTAGAGTACCCAATAGCAAGTAAATTGTATGACGGTGGTTCGATATTGTCTTGGGTTTGAATCCCCAATATCCAGCCGGGTATTCAACGTCGACTCGATATTTGCTGATGTTACAATACCCAAAATACCAACATTATTGACGTTCAAATATCAAAGAACAAGTTGGGTATTCGATGTAATCTCAATTTTCCCCGAAGCTCGAATATCCAAAAATCAGCTAGGTATTTGTCCCCGGCTAAGTTTTCGCTAAAGACCGAATATCCAACACGCAGCTGGGTATTTGAATTTGGTTTGATTTTGCTATGTTTTGAATACCCAATATTCTGATCGGTATTTGAAGTCGGCTCGATATTCGCTTAAGTTGCAATACTCATTTCCAGCTGTGAAATGGACCTTTAAGGACATTCGACCATGGCTAAATATTCTTTTGAATACCAATTAGCTGGGTATTCGACGTTTGCTTAATATTCGAATACCTTATAGCGAGCTGGATATAGGCCCCGGACTCGATATTCATAGCATTTTGAATACCCAATACCAGGATTAGTAGTATAACCTGGCTTGATTATATATTTAGTTCAAATACTCAATGATTAGTTATGTATTCATCATTGGCCCGATATCCGCTGTAGTTCAAATACCCAGATACACAGCTAGGCATTTGACCTTTGTTCAGTATTGAAATTGCAATACCTAATAACCATTACCTAGCAAACGCCATTGACATGTTGGAAACCGTTAAACGAATGGGTCTTGCCGAGATCCATTCTTTCTCCAGATGTGACGTTATAACAGGACGGAAGTTTAAAACAATTAAAGATATGCTATTTATTTAGTGTTAATTGAACATTCACCAAATAGCTGTGCAATTTTGGTCATTAACAACCAAAATAGCGGCATCTTCATGGAAACGCAAATTGATGATGTGAACAATTAACAATATGAGGCTGCATGCATTTCTCTAAATCGTTTTAATCAAAGACGAGATGTAGTGGAAACTGGTTTTGGTTTGATCTCATCGTTCATTTAAACAAATCAATTATGTTGTCTTTGTTTTGCATTTAACCATTACGCAGTTAAATAGTATTTAAATGAATTTTAGTATTTTTTATTACTTTTAATTTTGAACTATAATGCTATGAGGTTGCTTTTTTAATTAAAATGTTTCGTGAATAACTAATGGCCAAGTGTGAGTTTTGGGGCTCCTTAAAATCGGTTTGAACCCCAATTCTTTTCATTTACCGAATTAATTCGTGGACCAGTTTTATTCTTTCTATGTGTTTGTTGTGCACTGGTGTTTCTTTTGTAGTACATTTGTGTGCCAAAGTTTAGCAATGGGTTCCTTTACATAAATACATGCCGAATGTTCCCATATGGCTTGTCTCTTGATGTCTTTTATTTTGTGTAGATTTAGAGTTACTGTGCATAATTATGTTATCTTGTAATTTTACGTTACTTACCGGATATGAAAACTTCTTAACTACTATGGATATGTACATGACAATCATGATGACCTGGCTAAGTTATTAAATCAAAGTACTGAAAGTACTAGTGGGGCGATTTTGCTCAATTTTTGTGGTCGTACAAACACAATACACCGTGATGCTAACCAACCACCTTTGTTGAATAAAACAGATGGAATTAAGGAAAGGTAACAGGCTGTCAACATAATATATGATTTAGCTTTTGGGGTTAAAAGTAAATGCTGCTTTTTAAAACAAGTCATTGTCGTACTGCATAACTGCGAAACTTTGACAGAACAAATTGTCCATAAAAGAAATCCCTTTTATTCTCATGAAAAGGAATACAATGAAGTTCAAATTCCAATAAAATCAGGCAAGACCAATATTGTTTGGACAACCCCTGAAATGCAAATACTAACTTAGACAATAGATGAAGTCTATAAAGCATGTTTATATTGTGGTTCTTGCAAACCGACATATGAAACACTGGGATTGTACATATAATACGATGAGTGTAATGCTATCTGCTTGGAAGATCAAGTCGGCATGAACATAGTCAAAAATACACAGGCTTGTATGAGATATTAAGCTATCAACTATCCCCATCTCTGAAGTTCTAAAAATATGTCCTTTAAAACAGAATGTCAGTTAGTCACAGCTAGACAGTTCACTTTAATATACAGGGACTTTCCTGGCCACTTTGGGAAAAGGAGTCTCGTCAAATAGGGATTTTTTATCGACAAAGTGGACCGACAAAGTGGACCGAATTGGGAATTTTTATCAACAAATATTTGCACATCGAACCTCTATTTTAAATTTAACAGCATTTAACTTGAATTTACAGTCTGTTTACACAATGCATTAATATGTTTAACACATTATTTGTTTATTATTATTAATGAAAATAACTATTTACTCGCCTGTGTATTCATCCATTTACGTTAAAATACTGCATTACAGTTTAATATCTAAGTTAAGTTTTGCGAAATGATCATATTATTTTATCTAAGTAAATTTGAATGGCATATAACAATGTGAAGTCCACAACGCTTATCCGAATGTTACTACATGCATGGCGTATAATTAGCTGCTGTGAAAGTGACAACCACAACATGTATTTCGTGTGTAAGGAAAAAATTCAAAACTGGCATGAAAAGCAGGGGTGAATTGTCATATAAAAACTTTGTAGCGCAGAGAACATTGAGTTGTTTTCTTTGACAGTAAAAAATGTTGCGCGTGGTAATTAAATTGTGTCGCCCATATTGCGAACGCAGTTGATTTCTTAAAACGAAAGAACATACATGCGCTGTATCGGTTAAGTGTAGATAGTTCAGAATAGAACCGATATTTCGTCGCTCTATACACCTTCCATGATGACTGCGTGTAACTCGTGTGCTAATGCCATAGTGAAAAGACGTTGCCATGGATGGAACGCGCGCTGTAAGCTATTTGTGCGCATTAATACTAATACCATGCGATCGGAGCTATGTTGTTTGCGAATGCAGAATCTGGATGCAAAGTGGTTAATTGCAGTAACGGACTATATTCTTCGGTATACGTATATTATGTTACCTAAAAGGAGTATATGCATTGTGTCTGGTTAATAATTTTAATCGGAAGCAATTTTAAACTCATCATATTCGGCGGTAATTAATTAGATTCAACATAACAAGCAATTATAGTATACCAAGATCAACAACATTTCAAACACAAAAAGGAAGAAATAGCGAACGTTGACGATGTTTGCAAACATTCAGAACGAAACTAAAGGTGCTCTTTGTAGGAAAAACATACGTCATACAACGTGTACAACGGTTTCATTTGCACAACACATTTAGAATCGCTGCACTAGTTTTTGCTTCTTTACAAATGCCTCGCCGTGGTTTCCTTATAATCCTAACCTGATATATTACAAACAATAACGCAGTAACCTATTAAACTCTATATTTGTTAAAGAGACGTACATATATAGCATTTGCGTCTTGATATAAATTTAACTGACGTCTGTAAATATTTTTGAAGGCTTACACAAACAAATAAACGATGTTTTTAGAATTTCATGGCTTGTAATCGCCAAGCTATGTCATTCTTTCTGTAGATAACTTATTATCACACACAATGAAGCCTAACAAACTGTAAAAAAATAAAGGTTTATGACAATTGGATTGTGGTTTTCATTATATTTTAGCAAAGGCTTCTTTAAATTATTTAATTATTTTATGAAAATGACAGGATAGCCTATTTAGTTTACGTTCAATCAATAAAAACAACCCGATGGCTTTCAAAATGAACATTAAAATTAGTGGTTGTATAGCCTTGTGTGATCACACGAACAATAGTCCTGTATAATCATTGGTTATCGTTTGGGTTAAAGCTATTTCTATAGTCCGACTGAGATACATGTACCGGCTTGAAAAAATATCACTAACTCAACATGGGTAAGTGAAGTTGGCGCATCGCTCATCAATCAACATACGCTTAGCTTAATGATAATCTGGCTCAGCACTCCAGTGTAGCATACTAGATCAGCAATCTTGTTTTGACGAAAACGAATATTCATTTAGCTCATCAACCCGACGAGACAAGTCAGCCTAGCATTCACTCCATATACCAGTAAATGCTGGTCTTGCTCAGCACTCCAGCGCGACAAACTATTTCAGAATGCGATAGGTTTTTAATGAAAACGAGGGTTGATGTAGCTCAGCAACCAAGCGCGACAAATCAGCTCAGCATTCTTTTTATCTGAGTAAAGTCAGGCTGATCTCACTCAGCGATCCGTATCGGAAGGAGATGCTTCCATAAAGAAGATTGTTGTTTTAAAGTGGTTCAAACGCTTTGAAGATTGACGGAAAAACCATGTAAAAAACAACCGCAGCGGCCGCCCGGTAACAATCATTACAGCGTAATCTGATGTCGATTTCATCAAATATTTTCTGAACAAAGATAGGCGTGTCATAATAAGAGAGAATTAAAATTAAGTTATGAAACAACTCTCCAAATATACACGAGCATCTGGACATGCGACGAGTGTGTGCGCAAAATGTTAGCAGACGATCACACGTGAATGATAATGGAAGAATTCCAGGAGATAATGCAGCGATTTAAACTCGGGTGACGTTAAATCGTGGAAAAGATGATAACTGTATGCAACACTTTTTTTTTAGTTTCTGCCATGTTGCAAACTACTGTATGAAACACGCCTGTGAACCCCGGTGAAGCCGACTACTCTCGGCTTGTGACCTCTTCCTTTGTTGTGATGGCGAGCTTACCTCGAGGCATTCGTCATGACCAACTCATGAAGACCATAATTTAATATATTGCATCCGAGACTGTTATGTATAATAATAGAATCAAGCGAATTGTGTTAATTTAAACCTATTTATTTAAGCTCGATTGCATCGAAAGCCGTAGGCTTATATAAACGCTCTCGAGTCCGTTTCCTGGCACTAGAACCAGTACTTGGTGTCTTAGGGGGAGATCAAAGGAACATTCCCAGTGGGGTTCGAACCCATTACCTCCCGATTGGTAGGCGGACACCATATCCACTACGCCACGGCAATTTGGAAGCTAATTGTGTTAAACGGAGATGTATTTTCGTCGGAATTATAGCAAAACTTTTCTAAGAGGCTATGATAATTAACTTACGTCGAAGTCAACAGAGATTTTGCCCACTAGCAAAAAGGAATGTCATAATACATGGGCACAATTTTCCGCGAACTTTTTATCTAGTCGTTAGATCACAACACTATTATCGATCGTTGCAGAAACATATAATATATTATTTCCTGTTTGTGTAAAGGTCAAGAGATAGACACGGGTGCTCATATTTAATTATAATTATGATCATTCGTGGAATATAATCAGAAATGTATCAAAACCAACTCATTTCATTTTACGTTATACGTTTCTAACGCTAACATATTTACATCTTAAAGGGGGTAAGCTGGAACTAATTACCCAGTGACGTGAAATATATATGAAAGTAAAACTTTGAACATAACGATTTCGTTTAATATTGAATAATGTTTAGACGATCAAATGTTCGTTTCAACGCACAACACCGCATTTATGTCAACTTAAATTCCGGTGTGTAATATCAGATGTATTGCATCTATTGGCCAACATAAACCATGATCAAGAAGTAGAAAAGCTTAATTTGTCTCAAATGCCATATAAAAAGAATATGAATCATTAACTATATGCATGTAAAGGACATAAACCGCGGGTGTTGTTTTTGGTCCTAAATGTGACATAACAATTTTCATTGTAATAGGTAAACCAAGCATTCCTTAAGGGAACAGATCACGTTTGTTTATTTTTTGAAGGGATCGAGCCCGGGACATCTAGCGAACTTGCCAACACTGCGACAGTCTGGCATTTACATGTACAATGACTCAAGTTAAAACGTCTTATTTTCCCAGTGCATGTATTATATTTTCCAAAATATCACCGATATACTATTTTGTATTGCTGCTAAGCAGTTTTATTTTGTGCACATATGTTGATTTACTTTATTGCGCAGATAATAACGTTTGTGTATATATATATATGCATTATATTATGCAAGTGACAGTTACAATAATGTAAATAAGCAAATTGAATTTATTTTAAATGCTCCTCAACATTTTTTGACAAATCATGACTCGACGGTAAAAACTGGACAAATCCCTGGGGTCACATGAATAATACAGACTAACATAAAAAATAAGTCTTAAAATCGTTTTCATCTGAAACCTTAGTGTACTTTTTCATATATAATTTTGTATTAAGGTCATAAACAATTATTTGTTGTTCCATGCCCCTGTTGTCAAAACTCACCACGCCCAAAAGGTTACATTTTTATAGCAACGTCCTACATATTACAACGTGTGGCCTGTGGGGGATATTCGTCATCAGTGTTGTGACAAGCTCTGGAATAAAACATGGATCAAATAACCGATACACTAAGACAAATATAATACCATTTGTGTATACGAAACTCGGTATCATTGTTCCACAATGCTCCAATGGTCCACATGTATGTGTGTATGTATTTCTATGGCGACATGTGGGTCGAGTACCGCACCAGCTCCGGCAGCGGAAAGGGGTTCGAAGCCAAGTACGAAGGTAAAAACATCACGTGCTTTGTGCTATTGTATATTTTAAATGTGTATTAATTGACAATACTTATTATATGTATTGGTATTCGAGATCCTCTCGTGAGGCACTTAAACCAATTGTGTTTTCCGCGAGTTATTACTTGCTTAACAATAATCCACACCACTACCAAATTCCCCATATGTAGTATGTATTACCTATAACAATATATGTATATTTGATGGTATGTATCTATATGTTGACCAATTATTTTCTTTCGTGTTGAACGTCCTCTTTTTATATGCATCTACAAAGTTAACAGTCGTTCACACCACTATCATCCATTTTACCACTTCCCATACACTACTGCTCACCACCCGTGTCCTATTGCAGCCATCGGCGGCGGCAATATCGTAAAGGAGCAGGGGACCCTGACCAGCCCTAACTACCCGGATGACTACAAGCCCAACAGGGAGTGCGTCTGGAAGATCACGGTCCCGATGATTATTCAGTCGCCGTCAAGTTTCAGTCGTTTGAGGTAAGAACCGTTTTTGCCTAATTGTTGGACTAATACGAATGGCACAGTAATGTACGTGTATATATCAATTGCAAAAGCTTATTTGTTAATTAATTGCACTTCAGACGAATACTATACGGTTATTGTTCACGCGTGGTACTTTGTTGAATCCCCGGTGGCATTGGGTAGGTGGGCAAATGGTCAGAACGTGCAAATATCGACACATTATTGATACAATATATCGCTATTTTGACGTTTCATAACCTACAGTGGCCCCAGAGGGACGCGTGTATAATGCCGGCAATTGACCTGTAATACTGAATTGGATCTTCTTAACTGACAGTTATTAATGGATATAAACGCGAGAATCTGAGAGAACATGAAATAATTACGGCTATTTGTTGACCGTAACTAGCTAAAATCACAATCAGATTGTGAACAATATTATTTGCTGACCGCCTTGGAATCATGCAAAGGGCCAACAAACGTGATTGGAAGTTTCTTATATTTGACATTTCTACTGCACGGGTAAATTCAAAATATATATTCAAACGACCTTATAATAATTATTTTTGTTTCTGGATTGTTTTGCCAAGTTATACAAGATGCGCTTTTAACAAGGCATGGTCAACAGTGTTCTTAATACTGATCGCTAATATTGCTTTTTGGAGAACCCGTGAAAAAATACATAGAGTAATTCATTTTGTACCATTTATCGCATGTAAAATGTTTTTCAATATACGCTGTTTGCATGCTGAAGTTATGCTTTGCACTCAATTTCATGTAATAATGTCCATGATCGACTCGATACAATAGTTTTAGGTCTGCTTTAATGGTTTAGAATTCTGTACGTATTGTCATTATAACATATTCCGTGGGGGAAACCTTGATCATCTGAGTATGATCTTCATGCACAGCAGAACTCTAATTGAACATTGCGGTTTCAATTATCTCGTAGATTGAGAACCACGACAACTGCGTGTATGACTATCTCGAGATACGGGACGGTCACGAGGAGAACTCGCCTCTGATTGGTCGATACTGCGGTTACAAGATCCCGGATGACATCAAGTCCCAGACGAACAAGATCTACGTGAAGTTCGTCTCGGACAGTTCCATGCAAAAAGCGGGCTTCGCCGCGAACTTTGTGAAAGGTTTAATTTAGAATGACACGCTTGTAGTTCAAATATAAATATATGCGATTAAGTTGTTTTAAATATGCATGCATTCTATTCACAAGTACAATGTACATTTATACAGTATTTTTATTTGATTTTAATCGACGTTCCACTGGTTCTTGTGGATATCGTAAATACTACGGTACTTTCAATAACAGCATGATCGTATTGACGATCTTCTCGTACTTTCAGAGTACGACGAGAGCGATACGGGCGAGCACGGGTGTGACCACGAGTGTGTGAACACGCTGGGCAGCTTCAAGTGTGAATGTAAGATCGGCTACGAGCTTCACTCGGACGGCAAGAAGTGTGAAGGTGAGTGCAGTGGGCGGAGCGGAATGGGCCTGTGGCTGGGCTGTGCTGGTGTACGTAACTGTGACATGTGTATACATGTAGATTGAAGATCACGCTTTTGCATGTTTGTTGAGGAAGGTAAACATTGAAGACTTGTTACGTTCTAAATCCTTTACCGCTGTATGAACGGCCCTTTAAGTACACGTAGTTGTTGTGGTAATAGAGTTCCATTACACCAAAATGAAATAATAGGCGGTTCCGCAAATTCCCATCACATGCAAATTATTATTGTGTTTATTATATCATTGCAATTTGATGTTTTTAGTTATTAACCTATTTAAGTGATTGTGAAATTATAATTATAACTTAAAATTAATCCGTATTAAGTGATGACTTTAAGTGAGTAAATGAAAGTTATATTTTGAGTACCGGTATTTGTATTGTGTATCTTAACCTTTTCCAACGGCAACAGATGCGTGCGGCGGCTACATCGACCAGACGAACGGCAGCCTGCAATCGCCCAGCTTCCCCGAGCTCTACCCGCCAAACAAGTTCTGCGTCTGGCAGATCGTGGCCCCCGAGCAGTACCGCATCACACTCAACTTCACACACTTCGACCTCGAGGGCAACAATGTGAGTATGGTGAAGTAGGCAAAAAGTCTGTCACACGTCTTTATCTCATTATTGTAACACGTCCGTCGTTAAAGAGTCCTGTATGCCTCGCTTGGGTCGCACTTATGTCGGTATTTGGTAATCAGACTTTCTTCTGTCCACTTGTATCACACTTCAATTGGTACTTTGCAAGGCTTCTTTGGTCACAACTTCATACGAAATTAAGATTGTTTTCTATTGTTTGTGAATCCTCTGAAATTGGAAACAGTGAGAAGGAAGGTTTTTGTTTACCCTCAGATTAACGTTCGTATAAAGATAGTGTGCATGTTCTTTGAATTAATATTAAAGTAGCGTTTGGAGAGGAACACGGTGGTTTAACTACCGAACATGCGGCGTGTGGGCGTTAGAAAACCATGAACAAGAAAAAAAAGATAAATGCCTGCTAAGTTGATTTCGACATTTTGAATCTTGTTCATACGTTGATATTTGATTTATTTGAGGAAGGTGCGTATTCACTAATCGCCATCTTATTTTCAGCAAAACTGCGAGTACGACAGCGTTAGAATAACGAGTGGCACGGGGTCGGACTCTGTTGTGAACGGCATGTACTGCGGCTCCACCCTGCCGATGCCTATCACTTCCAAGAGCAACACACTCACGCTAGAGTTCAACTCCGACAATTCCTTTCAGAAGACCGGATTCATGGCGTTTTTCTTCACTGGTAATACTAACTGTTGGTATTGGGTTGCATCAAAGAATGCAGACGTATTCAACTTATGCATTTTATGTAACTATTGAATAACTGCACAACAAATGCAATTACATAAGTACGGAATACCGTTAGGGCCATCGTGGTTACACAATAAAATCCAGAGGGCGAGAATGCGATAGTGCGATAGTACGATGGCGACAATACGATGACGACAGTGCGACAATACGATGGCGACAATGCGATAGTACGATGGCGACAATGCGACAACGCGATAGTACGATGACGACAATGCGACAGTGCGGCAATACGATTGCGACAGTGCGAAAGTACGATGGCGACAATGCGAGAGTCATATCGTACTGTCGCCATCGTATCATCGCGTTGTCGCCATCGTACTATCGCATTGCCGCCATCGTATTGTCGCACTGTCGTCATCGTATTGTCGCATTGTCGCCATCGTACTATCGCGTTCTCGCATTCTCGCATTGTCGCCATCGTACTATCGCACTGTCGCCATCGTATTGTCGAGCTGTCGTCATCGTATTGTCGCACTGTCGTAATCGTATTATCGCACTATCGCATTGTCGCCATCGAACTATCGCACTGACGCCATCGTATTGTCGCACTGTCGTCATCGCACTGTCGCATTGTCGTCATCGTTCTATCGCGTTGTCGCATTGTCGCCATCGTACTATCGCATTGTCGCCGTACGTCGTATTGTCGCACTGTTGTCATCGTTTTGTCGCATTGTCGCCATCGCACTATCGCGTTCTCGCATTCTCGCTCTCTGGATTTTAATGTGTAACCACAATGGCCCTAACGGTATTCCGAACATAAGAACATAAAACTATCATTGTTACTGTATAATGCTAGTTTAAAATTGCATAACACACATTTGCATGGTATTGGTGTAATCCGGGTTTGATTTTTAGAACACGACCATGATGTGGATGTAATGCAGGTTTATTTTGCACATCACTACCCAGGATATTAATGTAATGAGATTTGTTTTATGCTTCTAGTCTGGTTCCATGGTTTTCATTTTTCAGACAAAGATGAATGCGCAGTTAATAATGGCGGCTGCCAACACATATGCAAGAACACGGTCGGAAGCTACGAGTGCGCATGCCACAACGGATTCACGTTGCACGAGAACAAGCTCGACTGTAAAGAGGGCAGTTGTCAGCACGAGATCTCGTCGCCAGCAGGCGAGATTAGCAGTCCGAACTGGCCCGACTTCTACCCGAGCCGGAAGGACTGAGTGTGGCACTTCTCCACGGTGAACGGACACCGGATCAAGGTCATTTTCCAGAACTTCGAGTTGGAGCAGCACCAGGAATGTACCTACGATCACATCGAAATCTTCGATGTGGCCAACAACTACGCAAACAGCCTGGGGCGGATCTGCGGTGTCAAGATACCGTCTCAGGTGATCTCCACCGGAAATGAGTTGTATATGGTGTTCTACTCGGACGCCACCGTGCAGAGGAAAGTGTTCCATGCGCTGCATAGCACCGGTAAATGGTCAAATACAAGCATGTTTAAAACCTCGTGTTGTAATGTTCGGCACGCAATTTTTGACTGTCAGTTATACATGTAGCTGTATAAAAATGTAAAACAAGACTTTCAGTAATCTGGAAAGCGTAGAAGTAAATGTTTTGAACATTGTTATAATTTATTTACATCACATCGTTTAGCTTTTAATTACGGTTTCTGCCATCAAACTGCACCATGTTAATATGAAACACAGATATGTTGGCCCATTCGACCTTACCAAGCCTCCTTTACGATTGTAGTATGCGGCGGCCGCCTGGCGGTGAAGGAGAAGAAGAGCCCCCTGTACTCGCACGCTAAGTACGGCGACCAGAACTACAACAACAAACTGGACTGCGAGTGGGTGCTGGAAGTGAGGGAGGGGTACCGCGTCCACTTCTACTTCACCGCCTTCGAGATCGAGGACGAGACAGACTGCGGGTGAGTCCACGCGGCTAGCGGAGGTCCCAAGCGTTCTTACGAACGCTGTAATACTCAAGTGCAGTGCGTTAAGTCTATCACTTTGAAATTATCGGCGTTTTTAGTTCAATCTAGGCTCGTGGCTCAGATTTTCAAAGCTTTGCTTGATGAATGTTACTTGTGTTTTCAATAATAACCTACCTATCTTAATTTACATTTCATATACAGTAATTAAGGCAATAAATCAATGGGTTAACTTCATTTTACATAAATAAAATTATATATCTGGAATTTAAAAATAACTGTATTGATGACACATATGTGGTACCGTATGTATATTTGACCGCTTATTTTGTAGATATGACAATGTCGAGGTGTTCGATGGGCCCCATGATACAGACACGCTTATCGGTCGCTACTGTGGAGGAGAGGTACGTAGTGGGAGTTGGCGAAGGTGACAATACTTGGTCCATCTGTACCTGTGAAATTTCATGTTTAGTGGTGTTTCATACGACAAGTATGTGGCGGCCCCCGAGCATTAAGACATTTAGCACTGCATAATGTGGCCCATTTAATAACATTGAGATTAAATACAATTTGATTGTATACAGTAACACATATTCGATTTATTGTATGCAATTTCACATGAAAGCTCTTGTTGAATAGTGGCAAATCTCTTTCGTCTTCGATAATTTCAGAATATATCCAACTATATAATACACGATTACCGGTTTATATACTGATAGTGTATACCAACTTTTAAATTAAGTGTCCGTGTTTTCTCGTAGGTACCTCACGAGATATTCTCCACCGGCCAGTTCCTCTTGGTCCGCTTCCGGTCAGACGACACCATCAACTGGAAGGGCTTTTTCGCCGTCTACCTGGAGGGAGGCCGGGCCTTCTCGCCAAACGGCAACGTGAATCCCGTACCGCTCAGACTCAATACGTAAAAGTGAATATTGGACGTCTGACACTTAAAGTTGTACACGCGTTTAGGTGACGGCTGGTTAATATGTTTGTCACCAAGGTAAACAGCAGTTGTTGTTTTTTACCAAAATAATGAATTAAAGTTACAGTCTAACCTGTCAATAAAGACCACTCAAGGGATTTGGTCGTTGTGGTCTTTGTTCACAGGTGGTCTTTATTCGCAGGGTCGATTGAAAGGAATTGAAAGGATTGGGAGGAAATTGTTGTGGTCTTTATGGACAGGTGGTCCCTATTAAAAGGTGGTCTCTGGGACAGGTTTGACCAACCGAATAAGTAAACGCTTGTCCATAAAAACTGGGTTTAATGCATGTATGTCGGGTCGTCCACATATACCAGTCCGGGACAAGTCCATTTTTAGTATTTTTGTTCCAAGACCTTCTCTTCGAACGGCAACTCAATCCACTATGGGTCCAGAGTATGCGGAAAGTGCCGTCCTGGATCCGCCATTATGAACAAACTGGCAGATACCAGGCATGACACTTTGTCCACGTGTATTTAAAACAACAGGCGTAACTAGGGCTCAATACAATTTAGACGAAAATAACCCCGCATGTTGTAATGTGAAGCAATTTGACCCCCGAGGATGACCAGATGTTTACAAAAGGGGGCATGGTTAAAAAAATGTGATTGGGTCCAATGCACATATATCATGTTCTCAACCAACTAGCAGACTATGTGCACCGAGTATAATATTTTGACATTATTTTGATGAACACGAGTGTTTATATATCATTTGACCCCCAAAAATGTGGCCAACTATCACCCTAGGCGCATTTTAACTAATTGTGTAGAGGACCATTATACAATCCTATCTGCTAAATATGAAACCTTTGGGCCTTCTGATTTCAGTAAAAAATAAATATATATATATATAGTTACAGTACTGTGCTTTACATGTCTATGGATGTGTTTGAACCCCAAGGCGTGACCAAAGTTTAGCCCAGGGAATACCTAAAACAAAACTATGCAGATGACTAAATACTGTGAACCTTGTGGTATAAGAGATTAGTTTGTATTAATATTATTTACGTCGTAGAATGTCGTAATGCCTTTTGTAATTTTAAACTTATGGCAATACAGACAAAATCGCACATTTAAAACTTCACTTTTTAAGGAAAAATGCCTGCCAGAAAAAGTACCAGGTTGAAAAGTTTAGAAGAACCACTGCGGACATGTCCGCATGTTGACAAATGGACAGACAGACGTCCATGATTATTCAATTTTCCCCCCTTTACTTCGTAACGGGCTCTTTAACCCATTTATGCCTAGTGGACTCTCTCATCCTTCGAAATTGGATCAATTTATTTCCAAAATTAGGGATGTCTAGTATATTTATTTATATACATGTATTTAGAATATTTCTTACATAAATTCATGCGACGTATCATCTGGGTCTACGCTGTTTGCAAAGGCCTTTTTTCTAGAAGCTAGGCATAAATGTGTTAAGAATTGTTTCAACCCTAAGTTACTCAAATTAAGTGCCAATGTATAACTCGTGCTTCATATCATACAGCTAACAATCATAACATGTATTGATATTGTGTTTATAATATAATTATAATGCACATCTGCTGCCTTCAAAGACAAACTGTTAACAATGTCTAAATTTCATAAGTTTATTACTTTGCAGTAATAACATCAAACCAAATCATCAACTTACAAATGTCATACAGGTCAACATTAATGTACATTTGCGACATAAAATACAGCTCCATGTTAACGAATACTTAGATACTTATATACACAACAAACCAAGATAGTTCGTCCGATCAACGTACATTAGCTGAAGCATCACCAGTGTGTATATACAGAGATCACTTCACCTCAATGATCCCATTTACATGTTGACCAAGCAGACCACATGTTGTATGCATACACACTTGTTTCATGGATTTGCAAGAAAATGAAAGAAGAAAATATACACTTTGCATTTATTAACAATTTTATACCTACATACATGTTCGGTTTGATAACTGCGGGTACATAGCCTATGCACTATAGACATTCAATATGTCTTGAAATCCCC
>VMBQ01007036.1:12378-42543 GCA_007657795.1 Dreissena rostriformis | reverse complement strand
ACTCATTTTTTTAGGTTATTTTACATTTACTTCTTTATTTCTACACCGATTCACTTCAAGTTGATACTGGACCTATGCTACAGTCTTGGCATTATTTTTTTTGAGGCACTAGCCCGATCGGGCTACCAGCTTGGAAATTTCACTAGCCCGAATCAATTTTAACTAGCCCGAATTAAAGTTATAATTCTGTAACATTTGTTACTATGTCAGTCTTGGACCTAACCCATTCCATCCGGTAATAATACTAGTTATAGTCTAGAGATATCAACTTACTACACTGTTCAATAAGCATCTACTCAATGAGTGCCCAATGGAGATTACCGATTCAGCTCTGAATAAGCTTCTATAGCAGGGGTGTCAATTGTCCCAAATGTGAAATTTGGAAAATAAGACTGAGAGTCTGGGGCCGCACGTCCCCAACCACGATAAAGGGCATAGCTCCCCCAGCCCTAACTTATTGTACTTTTTTTTAGTCTTTCTAGTTGCAATTACTGGTTAATATTTATTCTTTAATCTGATCTTGTCAACTATTTGTTACACATCAACCGAAACTGGTGACTAGAGGATACAATGCAAAATAGTATAAACCAGACCATTCGTATCACCGCGTATCACCGCATGTGTATTCGTCATTGTATAGATAATGTTATAAAGAACATCGAAAATAAAAAATGAATAATTAAAATCGACGAAAAATACTGTATCCGAAAAAAGAATGTCCGAAAGATGTACGTGTTTTGCACATGAAATAAAATGTGCATATCGTTTAATTTCAAACAATGAAAACAAGTTTCCTAGCAAATACGAAATAAATAGATAATTTTGTTAGCATATTGCTTTACAATATGCTAAGCAGACACTGCTTTACTTGCAAATCGATCGCTTAAAATATTTTAAGATGGCGGACATTGTAAGTTTTTCGGAAAGTCGCAGGAATTTTTCGTCAGTTACCGTTCTTTTCCGCGTCATCACCAGCCGATCAAAAATCAATAAATAAAATACCTGGCACAATCGGTACCAAGCGAAAATTTCCGGAATGCCGAGGAAGCTATAACTATAGATAGCTATTTCGGACATGTTACTAAGTTCGGACAAAAAAGCACTCGACCGATCGGGCTACCGGCTTGGAATTTTCACTCAACTGACGCAAAAATCAATCGACTCGGTCGTCGGTCGAGTGGGTTATGACTACCGGCTTGGAATTTTCACTCGACCGACGCAAAAATCAATCGACTCCGTCGTAGGTCGAGTGGGTTACATCCAAGACTGTTAGGAAATTACATATTGTCACAAGTGAAGATGAAGCATTAAAAAAACAATAGTGCCCATCACACAAACATGATATAAAGTAATTATTTTTAAAAGATTAAGGTTGATTAGGGTAATTCGTGTCGCCCGGGTGGAGAACTTATTTTCGAACACCTGGACAGACAAGTGCAATGTGTCCTGGGCCCATACAAATCCAAAAAAAAACTGAAACCAGAAAACTGAACAAAGCAAACATCTTAACTACTAGTTCAAGCTATTGTATGTACCCTAAACTCGAAATCATGTACCGGTAAGTAACGCTCATATGGACGTTTTGGCGAGATTTGAATTTTAAGTAAAATGTTGAAAACAGGCAACCACGTGTATTTAATTATTTGTACTTCTACATAAACTGGACAGTTGATTGATATTAAGGCGAAGAAATGGTTCTACAATACTTAAAATCTCATTTTATACTTTCCTTCGAACACCGTTGGATTCTATAATCGCCTTTCCACACCGGAATCCAAGTTGAAATGGAACATCAATGGGGTTTTTCCCGCTATAATCGGCACGTGAAAGGTGTAAGATTATTTTCATGTTGTAATAATTGCGTTCAGATTCAGTTTTCAAGGTCAGACTGCAGTAAATTCCGCGATGCCAAATATATTCACTAAACCCGCATTGCGCTAAGAAATTTTGCGAATTGCACATTTGGCACGAAGATATATGACTGGTCACGATCAAAGCTCTTTCAAATCATCAATGCCCTAGCAGAGTGTTGTTCCATACTCTCACATACATTTGACAGGTGTATATGTATCCAATAGGCTTTAACCCAACCGACCCTCATTTTTTTTGCAAATTTAGTCTTTAAATATGAAAATAGATATTTTACAAACGTGACTTGGGGTATAATCATCATTCCCTCGACCTGTCTGGCAGTTTGGGGTGGAAATGATGGACGACGACACAGAGTTCCTCCGCCAGTAAGGTCTGTTGTGGGCTGCCGGAAATAGCTCAACCATTTGGTCTTGCATAGAGCGCCGTGTCTGTTCCAAACCAAGCCAGCTTTCGTCGTTTGATGGTCGCTAGGAGGGATGCTTCCAGACTACACAAGCTTATCAGGGACGACACTTTCCGCCTAAACTGTATTTGCGTCCAGAAGTGTCTTCCTTTAAACAAAAAATACAATAAAAGCGAAAAGTGTCGGACTGCACAGGCTTATCTGGGACGACACTCTACGCACATGCATCAAACCCCCTTTTCACAGAGCGAGGCTCATATACTTACAGAGAGGGCGCGTAAAACCCGAGCTCGTGGTTCACGTGAAGCTTTTGCGGAGAAAATTATAACATGATTACCTCAGGTTTGCATTGTATTTAGAGGCACATTCCAGTTGTCTGAAGAAAATGTATTACTTCAATCACCGATATAAAGGGATGCGGGGTGAGGACCACATTAATACATGTACCAACCACGCATATCTGACCCTTCCTTCAAGGTTTTGTTTTGAATATAGATCGAATATCGAATCCAGCACTGTCGTTAGTCCCACCATCGGGTATCGTAGCAACATGAAGGCATTGTAGGCACTGCAGCAGGCATACACCTTTTTCTCATAAAGGCCGGCAATAAATACATGCTCCCCAAATCAGTGTCGTGCACTCAATGACTCCTTTGGGTTCGTTCAGTGCCATTCAAACCGATAGATACTGCAGACGCAACACTGAAGTATTGGAAGAATGTTGCCTCGATACCTAAAGGATACGCTGGTTCCTCCAATATGTTCCATAGTTACCAGGAAACAACGAAGGCAAGAGACCTAATGGTGGATTACGTGCACAACGGATGGCACAAGTTTGCTGTAGAATTGTCGCATGGCGTAACCTCAAAGTACGTACATGTTGCTAAGACATGGTGTGATTCGTTTCAAATCGGAAACAAATAAACTAAACAGACACAATCGTAGGTTAACGCTTCTTAGAAAATGAGAACGCTTAATGAACTGTTGTTTTGGAAGGTAATTTCCACTATCATTCGCCGGTGCAAAAGAAATATCTCGTTGTTACAACCAATAACGACTTAAAAAGCTCGCTATTGAAAGATCTGTGCGTTTTAGTTTAAACCTATTTATTTTATCTCGATTTCATCGAAAGTCTAAGGCTTATTTGAACGCTCTGGAGTCCGTTTACTGGGACTAGAGCCAGTACTCGTTGTCTATGGGGGAGATCTAAAGAACGCTACCACAGTGGGGATCGAACCCGTGACCTTCCGGTCGCTAGGCGAACACCATATCCACTACGCCACGGAGTCATCTGTGCGTTTTATGAAACTGGTCATCTGATCGCTGGATAGCTCAAGAGTGTCGAGATTGGCGATGTTTTTTCTGACAAACTCGTTAAGGCATATTTCTTCTACTCGATCCGAAATGTCCAATGACGTCGTTGAACTATTTCATTGGTGGACCTCAAGTGCATGCCTAGTCATTGAAGCGCTAGATGGATTCGTATGCAGGTACCACAAACATATCAACAATTGCTTCGAGTCTAGGGATAAACATGAATGATTTTGCAGGCGTTGCAAGATTATTGAAAGATACTGCTAACGAGCCCAGCAGTATACGATACTACCGGTGTACACATATTGATCATATTAACCCTTTGCATGCTGGGAAATTNTTCAAGGTTTTGAATATAGATCGAATATCAAATCCAGCACTGTCGTTAGTCCCACCATCGGGTATCGTAGCAACATGAAGGCATTGTAGGCACTGCAGCAGGCATACACCTTTTTCTCATAAAGGCCGGCAATAAATACATGCTCCCCAAATCAGTGTCGTGCACTCAATGACTCCATTGGGTTCGTTCAGTGCCATTCAAACCGATAGATACTGCAGACGCAACACTGAAGTATTTGGAAGAATGTTGCCTCGATACATTAAGGATACGCTGGTTCCTCCAATATGTTCCATAGTTACCAGGAAACAACGAAGGCAAGAGGCCTAATGGTAGATTACGTGCACAATGGACGGCACAAGTTTGCTGTAGAATTGTCGCATGGCGTAACCTCAAAGTACGTACATGTTGCTAAGACATGGTGTGATTCGTTTCAAATCGGAAACAAATAAACTAAACAGACACAATCGTAGGTTAACGCTTCTTAGAAAATGAGAACGCTTAATGAACTGTTGTTTTGGAAGGTAATTTCCACTATCATTCGCCGGTGCAAAAGAAATATCTCGTTGTTACAACCAATAACGACTTAAAAAGCTCGCTATTGAAAGATCTGTGCGTTTTAGTTTAAACCTATTTATTTTATCTCGATTTCATCGAAAGTCTAAGGCTTATTTGAACGCTCTGGAGTCCGTTTACTGGGACTAGAGCCAGTACTCGTTGTCTATGGGGGAGATCTAAAGAACGCTACCACAGTGGGGATCGAACCCGTGACCTTCCGGTCGCTAGGCGAACACCATATCCACTACGCCACGGAGTCATCTGTGCGTTTTATGAAACTGGTCATCTGATCGCTGGATAGCTCAAGAGTGTCGAGATTGGCGATGTTTTTTCTGACAAACTCGTTAAGGCATATTTCTTCTACTCGATCCGAAATGTCCAATGACGTCGTTGAACTATTTCATTGGTGGACCTCAAGTGCATGCCTAGTCATTGAAGCGCTAGATGGATTCGTATGCAGGTACCACAAACATATCAACAATTGCTTCGAGTCTAGGGATAAACATGAATGATTTTGCAGGCGTTGCAAGATTATTGAAAGATACTGCTAACGAGCCCAGCAGTATACGATACTACCGGTGTACACATATTGATCATATTAACCCTTTGCATGCTGGGTAATTTGTCGTCTGCTAAAATGTCGTCTGCTGAATTTCTAAAATTAGCATTTTCTTTGATTTTTTTTTCAAAGAATACTATCAGAATAGCAAACAGTTTGGATCCTGATGAGACGCCACGTTTTGTGGCGTCTCATCTGGATCCAAACTGTTTGCAAAGGCATTCAAAATCCGGTTCCAGCGCTCAAAGGGTTACTACATGTACTGTGTAATGTGATTGACTTCTAACGTTTTATGTTGACCTTGTGACAGGGCCTTATACAGGAAACTCGTCTGGTTATACCTATCCCGCCCTCCCTTCCAAATACTTGTATGTAAAAAAGCGACTGTTTTGGCGGTCTTGCTTTATATATACATTGTATAACGATTTCCTCAACAGCTGGTAACTTTCGATGTATGTCATGATGCTTTTATTATTTCAGTTTCAAGTCCGTGTGTATTGTCTACGACCAACTAAATGTAATAAATGTAACATGCGCATGTATGCGCTATTTTGATGTTTTGCATTGGTTTCAGGTGCAATAAAACTATCGTGGCAAGTGTAAACAATTGATTCGCTACCAAACTTTTTTATTTTTTAATTACAATGCGAAATGTATCAAGTTCATCAAATGTACAAGTTATTGAACGACGAAGTTTAAAGTGTAAAACCGTGTTTAATGCGTGACATCTAACCTCATAGCATTTGAACCAGGGACAAGGGTTCTTCATATGAAACGCCCTATCTACGGTAAAAATGTATATTTTCTATAACTGTACCTTTCAACAGTCAAAGTATAAATTGGAAAGGGGACATTATTAAAAAGTGTCCCTAAAATACCACACAAAATCAATACATATGAAAGATAATTATGTTTTATACGCAGGGCTTTTTTCTTCTTTGCGAGTGGCCCCGGAAGGACATTTCACACAACTTTGATAGGGACGATTCACAAACCTAACAGGGCCGTGAATTTTTACAAAATTGGCCGTTTTTCACAAGTTCACGACTCGGTTTTTCACAATTTTGTATAGTTCACGACTAAATTTTTCACAATTTTGAAAAGTTCACAACTCATTTTTTCACAATTTTGAAAAGTTTGCGACTCATTTTTTCACAAAGTGAGAGGGCCAGGGCTTAATGGGGGCTTAATGCATGTTCATAATGTCGGCCCATATAAGCCTGTGAAGTCCGCACAGGATAATCAGGGAAGACACTTTACGCTTTTATGATATTATTCCTTTAACGGAAAGTGTCGTTCCTGATAAGCCTGTGCGGACTTCACACATGCATTAAACCCCCCTTTTCAAAGAGCGAGGCTCATTTATATTGCCCCATAGGGTGGGGGTAATCTGGAGTCACTCAGTTGGTAAGTCAGTCGGTGTGAATAGAATCGTTAAAAGTCTGTGGTGCAAACTACTTCAACTTTTTTATTCTCAATTGATTCAAATGTGCATGTGTTGTATATGAATATTGTTATCACAAAAGATATATCAATAAACAATGTTCATTAATCTTTTTATTGATAGATCTTTATTTAAACATTAAGCACAAGGAACACTCATAAGTTACCATATCCATTTTATTTCAGCAACAACAAATCATCTCTTTCTATGCTTTATATACACGCAATAAAATGAGACCACACCAACCACATTATTGTCTATTTAATTAGATGTTCATATATAAACCCAAACTATATCACTTATATCCGAAATACTTATTTTCCGAGTAATTAAAATGTATTAAATCCAGGATTCTAGTTGCTATGACAACCAACAGGCTACTTCTCAGTGTCATATCTGAAGGTTCCAGAAGCGATCTGCTCGTCCCAATCAGCAACCTGAAATGAGGCACGAAACAAGTTTAAAGAAACATTTTTGATACTTTATTAAAAGGGACCGTTTCTGTGTGAACATGTTATAGTTTGAATCCATAACAATTTTATAATGTTAGATATACAACACTATTCAGGTATCCCACCTGTCGACAATTGAATATTTTGGACTAGAACAACCTGACAAACATGCTCATGTCCATCCAAACGGGATGCTGCAAATCAGGTTTCATCAAATGCCTTAGAAGTAAGTAAGTGCCTGAGATCTCGCGTGGAAACTAAGAGTAATGGATGTAAAGAAAAAAAGGATGGAAGACAGGACTGAAAAACATCCGGATGGGAGGAATTGATCATTGGGAAAATTATTTTTTTAAAGTATGAATGCAAACTCCATCTAAATGAGAATTTGGACGGACAGACAGACAAAGCAGTGACTTCATGCACCTCCTTTTGGTGAGCATAGAAAGGAATGAAAGGACAGTTGATATCTCAAGGACAGAGAAGGGACTGGGAGGTCACAGGTTCGAACCCCACTGTGGGAGCGTTCTTTAGATCTCCCCCATCTCCACCAAGTACTGGTTCTAGTCCCAGGAAACGTACTCAAGAGCGTTTCAAATAAGCCTTACGTTTTAGATGCAATCAAGTTTAAATAAAAAGGTTTAAACTATTTATGCCTAGTGTCTAGAAAAAAGGCCTTGGCAAACAGCGAAGACCCAGATGAGACACCACATGATGGGGCGTTTCATCAGGGTCTGCGCTGTTTGCTTAAAGGAATTTCAGTAAGAAATATTCTAAATATAAAAATAAAATACTAGACATCCCTAATTTTGGAAATAAATTGATCCAATTCAGAAGGATGGGACAGTCTTCTAGGCATAAATGGGTTTAACTAAGAGAACTTACCCAGGCATTTGGACACAGCTGCATGTAGGCATGCTTGAAGTAGTTGCAGTTGGGGTAGTCCTCACCCTTGATCTTCAGGCAACGGTGATAGTCAATGTAGTTACGCTCACAGTTTCTACAAGTATACAACAGTGATAGTCAATGTAGTTAGGCTCACAGTTTCTATGAGTATACAACAGTGATAGTCAATGTAGTTACGCTCACAGTTTCTACAAGTATACAACGGTGATAGTCAATGTAGTTACGCTCACAGTTTCTACAAGTATACAACGGTCCAACTGGGTGATAGTCAATGTAGTTACGCTCACAGTTTCTATGAGTACTATACAATGGTGATAGTCAATGTAGTTACGCTCACAGTTTCTATGAGTACTATACAATGGCGATAGTCAATGTAGTTAGGCTCACAGTTTCTATGAGTACTATACAACAGTGATAGTCAATGTAGTTAGGCTCACAGTTTCTACAAGTATACAACAGTGATAGTCAATGTAGTTACGCTCAGTTTCTACAAGTATACAACAGTGATAGTCAATGTAGTTACGCTCACAGTTTCTACAAGTATACAACGGTGATAGTCAATGTAGTTACGCTCAGTTTCTACAAGTATACAACAGTGATAGTCAATGTAGTTACACTCACAGTTTCTACAAGTATACAACGGTGATAGTCAATGTAGTTACACTCACAGTTTCTACAAGTATACAACGGTGATAGTCAATGTAGTTACGCTCAGTTTCTACAAGTATACAACAGTGATAGTCAATGTAGTTACACTCACAGTTTCTACAAGTATACAACGGTGATAGTCAATGTAGTTACACTCACAGTTTCTACAAGTATACAACGGTGATAGTCAATGTAGTTACGCTCAGTTTCTACAAGTATACAACGGTGATAGTCAATGTAGTTACGCTCACAGTTTCTACAAGTATACAACGGTGATAGTCAATGTAGTTACACTCACAGTTTCTACAAGTATACAACGGTGATAGTCAATGTAGTTACGCTCACAGTTTCTACAAGTATACAACGGTGATAGTCAATGTAGTTACGCACAGTTTCTACAAGTATACAACGGTGATAGTCAATGTAGTTACGCTCACAGTTTCTACAAGTATACAACGGTGATAGTCAATGTAGTTACACTCACAGTTTCTACAAGTATACAATGGTGATAGTCAATGTAGTTACACTCTCAGTTTCTACAAGTATACAACGGTGATAGTCAATGTAGTTACACTCACAGTTTCTACAAGTATACAACGGTGATAGTCAATGTAGTTACGCACAGTTTCTACAAGTATACAATGGTGATAGTCAATGTAGTTACACTCACAGTTTCTACAAGTATACAACGGTGATAGTCAATGTAGTTACGCTCACAGTTTCTACAAGTATACAACGGTGAAAGTCAATGTAGTTACTCTCAGTTTCTACAAGTATACAACGGTGATAGTCAATGTAGTTACGCTCAGTTTCTACAAGTATACAATGGTGATAGTCAATGTAGTTACGCTCAGTTTCTACAAGTATACAACAGTGATAGTCAATGTAGTTACGCTCACAGTTTCTACAAGTATACATGACCGCTGTGTATCAACGGACCAGCAAGTACCTTGTCAGATTTGGTTAGATTTGTATGTAATGCCATTATGGTACAGAAGACACATATTTTTATCCTTTTCACAAGTGTTGCAGTAATCCAGTAAAGGAAGTACAATAAAGGAGTAGCAGTCACGCTATGGTAAGATACATATACATTCAATCATTGAATGGTAAGCTATCATTTAGCCAAATCATCAACGGGTAACAAATAAGTGCTGGACAGTTACAGTGATATCATTATACATCCCGGTAGTTTATAATTGGCATAAAAACAGTATTTACTGAGAAATGACCAAGACAAAAATGCTGTGCAAACTTAAATCATAAATATTCAAAGGATGATAATTCTGCGCAAACTAACTAAAGAAGTTTTTTGGTAATTACTATGTGATGAGAATAAAGTTTCCCATCAAGGTTCAGGTAGTTTCAAAAAAATATCCCACACATTGCATTTCAGGAATGAGATTATATCAGTTGATTTATTTAAATGAGAAAAATCACTGAAGCAGAATGCCAAAGCTGTTTGCTTTCCTTCTTTCTGTAGTTTCGTTTCCCATAAACTCATAAATCTTACAGTACCAATAGTTTGAGAGAAATAGTTCAGACAAGCAAGTCATGAATAAATCACTTATGTACGATATGTTCCATGAATAAATCACTCATTTAAGACATTTTTCAAAAACATAACCACATGTAATAGTACGACACTATTTACCCAGTGCTGTGAAAAGTGTGTCAGTTTAACAGATATTGGATGTTGAACAAGAGGAGTAAAAAAAAATAAAAAAATTGCTTACGGTTTCTGATTCTGGTGAGGGTATCTGGAATCGAAGGGGGCAGTAGGATTGGTCCATCCTGGATCATACTCTAGAAAGCAAAAAAAGCATATCCAGATACTCAGTTGCCTTTTTTGTTCTAATTATGAATTAAAAACCAAGAAAATTAGCAATACTTTTGTCTTAATTTCAGATGATTTCTGGTCTTAAAACATAAATGTCTACCACTTTAAAACAGTACATGTAACTTATCCTGTATTTCTGTATTAACAAGACATTTGTGTAAAGGGCATGGATGCTCCAAAATTTCACCTTTGTCTCAAAACTCCACCTTTGTAAAAACAATAGCTGTGTTATGGTCTAATTTAACATTGACCTCTAAACATGACCCTGACATTTTAGGAAGGGAAACCAGTGTTACACATGTCAGACACATCGTTGTGATGGTGAACATTTTAGACAAATTATTTTTTTAATCTGTCAAAAAACAGGATATTTTGAAAAGTATTTCCGCAAACCCATTCATTAAATATGAGGGACATGATGGACCTGAAGCTCTCGCCTGAGTTTTATACAAACCAATTGTTAAAATTTGACCTATTGACCTAGTTTTTGGACACAATGTGAGTTGGCGTGGGAATTGTCAAAACTAACATTCTGACCAAGTTTCATAAAGTTTGAGTCATGATTGTGGCCTAAATAGTAGTAAAATGGTTCCATAAGATTTCATCAGGTGTCCTAGTTCTTGGTCACATGTGACTCAAACCCTGATAAAGTTTAATCTAGAAAGTCATAAATTTGAGTAGTAACAAGTTTTTTTTTTAAAGGTTTGAGCAGATTTGAACTTGGCCTAGATATTGTCAAGTTAAACATTTGGACAATGTTTCATAGAGATTGAGCCATTGAGGCCTAAGAACTACCAGATGTCATTGGATAGTTTTCAGTTTTTTACCAACCAAACTTGTTTTACAGCTCATCTGTACAGGGCCGACAGTAAAACTGTCCGCATTTCTACTACTCAAAGATTGAAATAAATCTTTCCAAACAATCAGTAAAACAAACACACTGTGTGTGACACACTTACTGCTGAAAGCTTCATCTTCAATTTTTGTCACAGTACAGTCTGATATCCATTCAAGGTAGGTAGAACTGGACTTGTGCAAGGTCATCTTGTACTTCTTGCCAGCATTGATTCCCTCCCGCACTGCTTTGGACATTGCCACTGGAATGCTGTACATGCTTTCCAGTTTGGATTTTACCTCATCTGCCTTTAATGGTTCCGCCATGGTAAGACCTTGATAATATAAAATATTTAATATGCTATCATTATGTGCATTTCATGATGGCCTATTTCCACATTCCTGCTTGCAAGAGACCACTGGCCCATGTGAACGACAGGAAGTTATTACAGGACATAAGGTTCTGTCAATTATGGATTTTACAAAATCGAACCCGATTAGGCCAGTCACCCCTTTAAATAGTAATGATAATGACAATTGACTTTATTGTTTACCGTTATTTAGAGTTATCCATATGTTTTAGGTTACAATTTGCAAATAGAAAAATGCTTCATATTTTCAATAATATAAAGAGATTATAACAACATTATAAACCAAACAATAAAGTCATGTGCTTGTAAAGTCCATTTTCCAAATACTTTTCTGTTTGGTATTGACTGATGGAACGTTTTTAACAAGAATAGAGATGCTGTTATATTGAATATGTTACAGGACCTTCAACATTTTTACCAGATTTTTTCTGAGGTCTTCTTACTCTAAGAAATTAATAAACAAACATTGTTGTTTTTAAATGTGATAACTTCTACTCCATGAATACTAGACACTTAGGCATCCACTATTTCTGTGACAATAGCCTCAGTTATACTTATTACTGGACAACCATGCATCCTGTATTTTTCTGTATTAATTTCTTGTTCAGCCACCATGGGTTTACAATAATGTTTTTCATCCCAAAATACATTTAGAATAAGCTGCTTACAACAACAATGGATTAACCTTTCGGCAAGTGGAAGGAGTCTTTTTTAGATCGGCCATTTTTCCAACCGGTCTTTTCTTCTTTGCTATTTATTTCCTATTGTGCAGCATTTTGGTAGCAGTGGATTGGTTTATAATTATTGATAATGAAATAATTTGCAAAGCAGTAAACTGCGGAACACTACTTGGAAATCGCTATAGTGTAATCTGCAAATAACTGCTAGTTAAATAAATCGTGTTAACTTAATTCCTTGCATTATTTAATATTTAACTGGGATACTTTCGCCACTATGGATGTAGATTTTTTATTCAGAGCGGGGATTTTTATTTGCTAAGCCTAAGGAAAGCCGTTGCAAACGATGGGTGTTATATAACATTAAGGTTGAAAACACTGAAAATGCGTTGGCAACAACCCAATCCTTAACACACAAACAATATTTAAAAAAACTGAAAAGACAAAATTGATAATATTTAATGCAATTACCAGGGCTCGACACTAACGGTGGTCCGTTGACCCGGGGTCAGTAAAAAATAGGGAGGACCAGTGAAACTAGAAATTTGGTTGGTCCGTCGGACCAGTTAAAAAACCTCGCCAGCTAGGAAAGCCGTAAAGCAATTTATATGTTCATAATAAACCGATAATTTCACATTATTTATGGGCCGACTCGAGACCGGGATAAAAATAGCAACATATTGGAAATTCCAATTTTTCTATACCCGGATGACAAAAACCTGTTGTCGGATCAAAAAATCGAATTTTGTTCCGCAAATGTCTCCTATCTTCGCCAATATCGATATACAAATTAACATACAATTCGAAGCGTTTGGATCGAGAAATGAATAAAATGGTATTTATTATTTTGAAAAAGCAGTAATAATCAGCATTTTATCGATCTTAGCACCATTAGAATATACTTTGTTTACCGCGCGAATTAACACTGAAGAGCTCCGAATAATGTATTGATATTGCCGGAGAGTAAACGTGAGTATTTACAAGTTACATAATTTCGCGATGTGGAAATTCATTCCGGGGGTGGTTGAACCACCACCGAAAAAAACTAAAACCAATGAAGAAAAGCTCGAAGTCCAAAGAAAATATGACAAGGACAAGAGAGAGCGAAAATTTCTCGATTCTTGGGTTAATANAAAAAAAAAAAAAAAAAAAAAAAAAAAAAAAAAAAAAAAAAAAAAAAAAAAAAAAAAAAAAAAAAAAAAAAAAAAAAAAAAAAAAAAAAAAAAAAAAAAAAAAAAAAAAAAAAAAAAAAAAAAAAAAAAAAAAAAAAAAAAAAAAAAAAAAAAAAAAAAAAAAAAAAAAAAAAAAAAAAAAAAAAAAAAAAAAAAAAAAAAAAAAAAAAAAAAAAAAAAAAAAAAAAAAAAAAAAAAAAAAAAAAAAAAAAAAAAAAAAAAAAAAAAAAAAAAAAAAAAAAAAAAAAAAAAAAAAAAAAAAAAAAAAAAAAAAAAAAAAAAAAAAAAAAAAAAAAAAAAAAAAAAAAAAAAAAAAAAAAAAAAAAAAAAAAAAAAAAAAAAAAAAAAAAAAAAAAAAAAAAAAAAAAAAAAAAAAAAAAAAAAAAAAAAAAAAAAAAAAAAAAAAAAAAAAAAAAAAAAAAAAAAAAAAAAAAAAAAAAAAAAAAAAAAAAAAAAAAAAAAAAAAAAAAAAAAAAAAAAAAAAAAAAAAAAAAAAAAAAAAAAAAAAAAAAAAAAAAAAAAAAAAAAAAAAAAAAAAAAAAAAAAAAAAAAAAAAAAAAAAAAAAAAAAAAAAAAAAAAAAAAAAAAAAAAAAAAAAAAAAAAAAAAAAAAAAAAAAAAAAAAAAAAAAAAAAAAAAAAAAAAAAAAAAAAAAAAAAAAAAAAAAAAAAAAAAAAAAAAAAAAAAAAAAAAAAAAAAAAAAAAAAAAAAAAAAAAAAAAAAAAAAAAAAAAAAAAAAAAAAAAAAAAAAAAAAAAAAAAAAAAAAAAAAAAAAAAAAAAAAAAAAAAAAAAAAAAAAAAAAAAAAAAAAAAAAAAAAAAAAAAAAAAAAAAAAAAAAAAAAAAAAAAAAAAAAAAAAAAAAAAAAAAAAAAAAAAAAAAAAAAAAAAAAAAAAAAAAAAAAAAAAAAAAAAAAAAAAAAAAAAAAAAAAAAAAAAAAAAAAAAAAAAAAAAAAAAAAAAAAAAAAAAAAAAAAAAAAAAAATTTTTTTTTTTTTTTTTTTAGGGGGAATTTTCCCCCCCAAAAGGGGAAAAAAGTATACTTTTCAGGTGGGGAACTGCCACCGAAATTCGGTGGCAGATTTGATAGATTGAGGGCCCTGCCAACCGGTCTTTTCTTCTTTGCTATTTATTTCCTATTGTGCAGCATTTTGGTAGCAGTGGATTGGTTTATAATTATTGATAATAAAAT
Source organism: Dreissena rostriformis (assembly GCA_007657795.1). Classification (NCBI taxonomy): domain Eukaryota; kingdom Metazoa; phylum Mollusca; class Bivalvia; order Myida; family Dreissenidae; genus Dreissena; species Dreissena rostriformis. The sequence continues at coordinate 27,970 of VMBQ01007036.1, read as the reverse complement.
AATTTGCAAAGCAGTAAACTGCGGAACACTACTTGGAAATCGCTATAGTGTAAGCTGCAAATAACTGCTAGTGAAATAAATCGTGTTAACTTAATTTCTTGCATTATTTAACATTTAACTGGGATACTTTTGCCACTATGGATGTAGATTTTTTATTCAGAGCGGGGATTTTTATTTGCTAAGCCAAAGGAAAGCTGTTGCAAACGATGGGTGTTATATAACATTAAGGTTGAAAACACTTAAAATGCGTAGGCAACAACCCAATCCTTAACACACAAACAATATTTAAAAAACTGAAAAGACTATATTGATAATATTTAATGCAATTACCAATTTGCTCGATTATTTTTGTAATTGTTTAAAATACGAATGTCCGAACAAGGATTATCCGACAGCACAGCAATTTGGTTTACCCTTTTGTCATTAGACAAATAGTATGAGCAGAAATATGCCGATATAAATGAGCAAATACAATTCTATGAATCCACGTTAATTTGTTAAGAAAAACAAAATGTATGTGTCTTTGTGATATAAAACAAACCTTTGAAAAACGCTGCGATGACCTTCAATTGAAATAGTCAGCCACACACGAACTACCTTAAATCATACAAAGATTATTGTTACAAGCAACTAAGTACACACGATGTATCAAATGTTTAAAATGAAGGATTTGGAGTGTATTGATAGGTCTTTGGTGTGAACTGGACACGCTAAAAGTATCTACATTCTTAGTACATCAGCACCTCTGTTCAGAAGGGAGGCGTTCCTCCCTTTACTGTCCTGACAGACGTCGCTTCAGATTGTAGGACAAACGGCACCCGGACAATCGGCAACCTGCGTATTTTTGCAATCCCGGACAATCGGCACCCTGTAAATTTGTCGACCCGGCGAATCGGCACCCGATTAAATTGTAAACCCGGACAAACGGCACCCGATTTATATTTATTTCTGACCGATTACAGCTGCATGTGATACACAGTGAAAATCGCGATACTCGTGTAAATATGATTAATGATTCCATTTTCGTTCTTCAATTAACACTTATTCTCATTCGCAGTTTGTTGTTTTCGGGAAACATCATAAGTAAAGGAATGCTTTGATGTATGTAAATTGTGTACAGGTGTTATTAAACAAATTAGCAGATTACGTTAATCAAGCCACACTCAAATTAGTTTGATAAAACAGTTTGTTGACGGGATTTATCAATCATATTTTACCAAACCAATTAGCGGATTAGATAAATTAGTCCAACAAGGTGCTGACAGGTTTTATCAATCGCCTTTAATCGGATGCCGTTTGTCCGGGCTTACAATTTAATCGGGTGCCGATTGTCCGGGTCGACAGATTTATCGGGTGCCGATTGTCCGGGATTGCAAAAAATCGCAGGGACGCGATTGTCCGGGTGCCGTTTGTCCGGATACCGTCGCTTCATGGGCCAGAATGAAATTCAAGGCAGTAAAGTCCAGATCTCTGATCAGCAAGAAGGGCAAACCGACAAATAGATTCACTCTCCAAGTACAGAACGAGGAGATACCATCGATACCGAAGAGCCGTATCAAATGTCTTGGGAAATGGTTTGATGCAAGCCTACAGGACAACGACAATATCAGAAAGCTTGATACCCAGTTAGACGAGAGACTGAAGAAGATAGACCGCAGCAACATCCCTGGAAAGTTCAAAGCTAGGCTTTACCAGCATGCCTTACTACCAATACTAATCTGGCCAATGATGCTGTATCGAGTGAGTGAGAGAGTGAGTAAGTTAGTGATTGAGTAAGTGGGTGAGCGAGCGAGTAAGTGAGTGAGATGTGAATTAGTGGTGAGTGAGTAGTGAGTGAGTGAGTATTGAATGAGTGAGTATTGAGTGAGTATTAAGTGAGTATTGAGTGAGTTTTGAGTGAGTAGTGAGTTAGTAGTGAGTGAGTAATGAGAAGTGAGCGAGTAGTGAGTGCGTGCGTAAGTGTGTGAGTGAGAAGTGAGTGAGTGAGTAGGGACTGAGTGAGTTGTGAGTGAGTGGGTGAGTGAGTGATTGACTAGTGAGTGAGTAGTGAGAGAGTGGTTAGTAAATTAGTGGGTGAGTGAGGTAATTCGTGAGTATTGAGTGAGTACTGAGTGAGCAGTGAGTGAGTAGTGAGTGAGTAGTGAGTGAGCAGTGAGTGAGTAGTGAGTGAGTGAGAAGTGAGTGAGAAGTAAGTGAGTAGTGAGTGAGTAAGTAGTGAGTGAGTAGTGAGTGAGTAGTGAGTGAGTAGTGAATGAGTAGTGAGTGGGTAGTGAGTGAGTAGTGAGTGAGTAGTGTGTGAGTAATGAGTGAGTAGTGATTGAGTAGTGAATTAGAAGTGAGTGAGTAGTGAGTTAGTAGTGAATGAGTAGTGAGTGAGTAGTGAGTGAGTGAGTGATTGAGTAATGAGTGAGTAGTGAATGAGTAGTGAGTGAGTAGTGAGTGAGTAGTGAGTGAGTAGTGAGTGAGAAGTGAGTTAGCAGTGAGTGAGTAGTGTGTGAGTAGTGAGTGCGTAGTGAGTGAGTAGTGAGTGAGTAGTGAGTGAATAGAGAGTAAGTAGTGAGTGAGTAATGAGTGAGTAGTGAGTGAATAGTGAGTGAATAGTGAGTGAGTGACAAGTGACTGAGTGCGTGTGTGAGCGAGTGACAATAGAATGAGTAATGATTTAGTGAGTGAGTAGTGAGTGAGTGAGTGGCTGAGGGAGTGAGTGAGAGAGTGAGTGTGTTAGTTAGTGAGTGAACAAATGAGTGAGCGAGTGAGTGAGTGAGTAAGTAAGTAAGTGAGTTAGTGAGATAGTAAGTCGAAAAGTAACTCATTTATTGAGTAAAACATGGAGTAAGTCGGTTAGTCAGTGAGTGAATGACTAAGGTGGTCTGTTGGCGAGTGATTCGGCTGCTCTCGAATTTTCGAGTGGGTGAGTGAGGGATTGAGGAAGTAAGTAAGTGAGTGAGTGAGAAGAGAGTGAGTGAGTGAGAAGAGAGTGAGTGAGAAGTGAGTCAGTGGGCGAGTGAGTGGTTGACTAGTGAGTGAGAGAGTAGTGAGTGAGTATTGTGTGAGTATTGAGTGAGTAGTGAGTGAGCAGTTAGTGATTAGTGAGTGAGTAGTAAGTGAGTAGTGAGTGAGCAGTGAGTGAGTAGTGAGTGAGTGAGTAGTGAGTGAGTAGTGAGTGAGTAGCTCGTGTACCAACCACTGCGAACCGGACGCCAGAATTGATGGAATCACCGAAACTCAACTTGCTTTTATACAAGTTATTGTCGGTCCGTTGCAAATCGTTTTTGGTCCGTATTGATGCCATGTTTATCCGTGTCGTTGTCATGTAGGTCCGGGATTGTCCGTATAGATGACATGTAATTCTGTGTTTATCCGGGGCTATCCATGTCGCTGCCGTGTTGTTCCGGGACAGTCCGTGTGGGCGCCATGTTGACTGCGTGTTGCTGCCGGGTCTTTCCGCGTTGGTCCGTGTCGATGTCGGGTCTTTCCGTGTTGGTAAGGGGTTGGTCCGTGAGGATGCCGTGTTTTCACCGGTTTGATGGAAAGACCGTCGATGCTAAAAGAATCCACAAAATCCTCGCAACGTCCCGGATCGTCACGGATCTTGATCCAAGGTGATCCGGGACGATCCGGGACTGCCGTATGTAGTTAGTGAGTTAGTTAGTGAGTTAGTAATTCGAGCAGAAACTCATTTATTGAGTAAAGAATTGAGTAAGTCGTTGCTGACGGGTCTTTCCGCGTTGGTCCGTGTGGATGTCGGGTCTTTCCGTGTTGGTAAGGGGTTGGGCCGTGAGGATGCCGTGTTTTCACCGGTTTGATGGTCTACGAAAGACTGTCGATGCTAAAAGAATCCCCAAAGTCCCCGCAACGTCCCGGATCGTCACGGATCTTGATCCGAGGTGATATGGGACGATCCGGGACTGTCGTGTGTAGTTAGTGCGTTAGTTAGTTAGTGAGTTAGTTAGTCGAACAGTAACTCATTTATTGAGTAAAACATGGAGTAAGTCGGTTAGTCAGTGTGTGGATGACTAAGGTGGTCTGTTGGCCAGTAAGTCGATTGCTCTCAAATTTCGAGATCACATCCAGTTTCTATCTAAATTGTTTGATGTTGTCATATTAGTTTTCTAGTTGTTAACATGCATTTATTTGTATTGGTGAAATGACAAGACGGTTAAGTTACCCAGATATCATTGCTACTGGATTATCTTAATCTCTCTTTTAAAAAGACAATTATGCCAATGATGACCTGATACAGCAAAAGGCATGTTCATGTGCCTTGGTTCCTTTCAAAAGCAAGCCAATATAAAAGAATTGCTTCTTGTTAATGTTTTTACAATACAGCGTAAAATTATTTGAACGATATTTAAAAAAAGTAGTGAACCGTCGGCCCAAACAAGACAACGAGCCAAGTTCAATGTGTATTTGCATGTATTTAGCGGGTTAATTCAACTTTTCGCTATTGTTAAATTATTAGGCGATATTCAAGACATACATAGTGTTTGCATTGAATATCGCCTAATAATTACATGTTGTTGTACGAAGTGTGTAAATGAGGGTTAACCCTTTGAGCGCTGGAACCGGATTTTGAAGGCCTTTGCAAACAGTTTGGATCCAGATGAGACGCCAGAGAACGTGGCGTCTCATCAGGATCCAAACTGTTTGCTATTCTGATAGTATTCTTTGAAAAAAATCGAAGAAAATGCTGATTTTAGAAATTCAGCAGACGACATTTTAGCAGGCGACAAATTTCCCAGAATGCAAAGGGTTAACATGACTTTGAAAGTGCTTACATCCGCCATTAAATGAAAGTGCCTTAATACGCCATTTAAAAAGTTTAAAACGCGAAGATTTGTTTTTCATATAATCACGTATCCAAATCAGCTCCTATTTAATTCAAAACAAAGATATATAGCAACATACGACGTTCACTTTCAAGTGTGTTTTCAAATCGTTGATCTACCACCTTTTTTATTCTTTCTAAGCTTACTCTTTTTAAATCTGGACTATTGTTCATTCTAACTCAATAATATGCAATAGTTTATTGGTATTATAGTGTTGCAATGTATTTAAATACCCCTAAGTTTTTCTTATATGTATAAATCATTCCATTCGTGGAGGGGGCGATTTTTTTTGAAAGACATGATATTATTTTTTTTTATAATATCAACAAGTACTTTTTTTGAGTGTTAAATTTGCATTTTTTCTGTAGTCGAATTTACAATAAAAGCGTTTAATAACAATAAAGGTGTATGCTCATAACATGATGACTCGCTCTGCCATGACTCGCTCTGCCATGGACACAATGCGGGGGCCTCAAAATTGCGCATGCGCTGTATCATATATAGATCCCCCCCGTGTCATATATCTCCACTTACGGCGTCACCTTCTTAAACTGGTTAAATATTTTAGGAATCGCGAAATCAATCTGAATTCATTTTCAGTATTGATAATTTATTCTTCTGTATTGAAAAGACGTACAAAATATTAATCACAATTTCCCAATGCCGATTTGGAGTGGGTAGCGGATTAAGGACAGTGGCGGACTGAGGCACTGCAATATACTTTCTAAATCATTAGCATAAAACAACTACCGTTGTCATACCATTCATATCATTTAAATATGGTTATCATAAACACATAATGACTTTAAAAAAAGGTATTGTTGTCGTTTGTTTAACATGAGTTTCATTTAGGTAGTACAGTACAGCACATGATTCTACTGAAAAGGTACACTCAGTTCTTTCAATCCTTATCATTTCTAACTCTGCAAGAAGTTTTCAAAAACAGAAATGTAAATAACTCATAACATTCGATGGTATGATGAAGATATTTATTTGAAAATAAGAAAAAGCCAGTTCCAGGTGATCCCGTTGATCTTGATTCCTATCCAGAAGCACCGAGGGATACCTTCTATAAAGTGGTTCATTTTTTCCACCTTGACGGTGCTGTCGGCGATGGCCAAGTTGCCTCCTTGACGCTGACTGAAAACTCTGGTCTATTCCCATGTTTTCTCTTCCAATTTTCGAACAAAGACATTGGCGGATGGATAGACCTGTCAGATATAATAAACTCAAAATAAAAAGGAATTAGATGGAAAACGTGTATTCTCGTATGTATAAACTATAAATTACATGTTGTTGTACGAAGTGTGTAAATGAGTGCTGCTCTTCTTACGAAATGCAATACTAGGGAGTGACAAAACTATTCGAATATTCAAATATTGGATTAAATGATCGCCATTCGAATACTTGTTAAGCCATTCGATGATTCGAAAGTATCGTCTGTTGAAAGCAAATAACACTTCACTCAACTAATTGAGCCGTTATTTCCAAATATTTAGCCACCTATCACCGTATTAAAAACCGAAGTAAATCTATGCGTGTTTGTTTAACGATGTTGTTTATGTTTTGAAATGATATTCACATAATCTAATCTATACATCTTATTTTTTTCACCTAAAGTACAAAGTACAAGGCTTTGCATTTCTATCGATGTCACAATTATATAAAGCAAAGCATCAAACTTATTGTTCCAAGTATTTTAAGCAAAGTAACAAAGAAACAGTGAAACAAAAGCACGTATATGTAGATTTAACACGCCCAACTATATATAGAAAGTATCGCCTGTTAAAAGCAAATAACACTTCACTCAACTAATTGAGCCGTTATTTCCAAATATTCAGCCACCTATCACCGTATTAAGCACCTAAGTAAATCTATGCGTGTTTGTTTAACGATGTTGTTTATGTTTTGAAATGATATTCACATAATCTTATATACACATCTTATGTTTTTCACCTAAAGTACAAAGTACAAGGCTTTGCATTTCTATCGATGTCACAATTATNAAGACATTGGCGGATGGATAGACCTGTCAAATAGAATACTCATAATAAAAAGGAATTAGATGGAAAACGTGTATTCTGGTATGTATAAACTATAAATTACATGTTGTTGTACGAAGTGTGTAAATGAGTGTTGTTCTTCTTACGAAATGCAATACATGTGTACTAGGGAGTGACAAGACTATTCGAATATTCAAATATTGGATTGAATGATCGCCATTCGAATACTTGTAAAGCCATTCGATGATTCGAAAGTTTCGTCTTTTAAAAGCAAATAACACTTCACTCAACGAATTTAGCCGTTATTTCCAAATATTTAGCCACCTATCACCGTATTAATAATCTAATTAAATCTATGCGGGTTTGTTTTACGATGTTGTTTTTGTTTTGAAATGATATACACAGAATCTTATCTATACATCTTATTGTTTTCACCTAAAGTACAAAGTACGAGGCTTTGCATTTCTATTGATGTCACAATTATTTAAAGCAAAGCATCAAACTTATTTTTCCAAGTATTTAAAGTAAAGTAAAACAGAAACATTAAAACAAAAGCACGTGCGTATATGAATATTAAAGTGGGGTAACGTCCTAGCAGTATAAAGCCACCTTTTGTCAACATCGACCCGGCTCTTTATTAGATTTGCTTCAATTATTAATCTCGCTAGTATCTAAAGTCTAAGGTTTATTGAGGCGCCTTGAGTCCTTTCATGGGTAGAACCAGTACCGGATGTATTTCAGAGAGATCGAAAGAAGCATAAGACATTGCCTTTTAAACGAATATCCTCTTTTGCTTATGCACGGATTATTGATATCGATTTTGTAAATGAAACTAACAAAAACAATAACCCGTGTATAGTGCATTAGTCTTGTGTTAAACTGTATTTTAAAAAGATTCACTCTTCTATAAGTCTGATGGTTATTTTTTTAAGTTTAAGTTTATTTTTAGTAACAGTTATTGATTATAATATGGTAACACCATTTTATAAACATTATTTCGTATCAATGGTTTAAACTGTAAATCAGTTCCAAATGTATTCGTAGAAAAAAACACTGCCGAAATCGTCGTTACCATTATACGATATGTTAGCTTACGAATTTAATGGCCAAACTGTAATTGGTAATCAAGGAATAAAATTGATTCCTTATAAAAACCACAGTGACTCAATAATTGGTCTATTGACATTCTATATGTCCATGTGTTTCTAAACACCAACACAAGTTGTTGTCTGTTTCTAGTCATTGGGCGCACTGTAGAGGTGTATTGGCTTATCTCTTTGCAGAAACAACAGTAAGCGAAACCTTAAAATTTGCATGCAGAGAAGTTTATGACCAAACGATTTTAGTAGAGGTTTCCTATTATTTGCTATATTTGTTTACACTTTTATAACCCAGTGTGAGACTTATCCTCTCTATTTTTGCATTGGACATTTTGGTAACTGACGAAAAAATAAGTTAATAAATATTTCAAATATTTCAAATGAAGAGGGTTTACCCCAAAATGGAAAAAGGTATAACTGAGTATATGGCTTCCAATTTAAAATGTAATGTATGTGTATATATTAGCATAGTGATAATATATACATTATACGTAGCAAACATGTTAATACAGTGAAAAAATGAGTTTACCTTTTTGTACAGATTTGAAGTATTCACGAAGTTCAGGCTGGCATGGTATGTGTCCCGTAGGTTGTACAGGTCACATGTTCCTGAGCCCGATCCTTTGTCCTCATACTTCAGAAACTTCAGAAACCGACAGTAATCATTGCAAAGTGCAGCGCATGCAAAAGATCCCTTTGCAGTTCTGCTGGACATTTCCATTCTCAAAAATGCGTGCAACGAAAACTATTACTCTGAGCAGTTTTCCACACATCTTGATGCAGCACTTGCTGACGTGAAAGTGAACAGCTCTCATTTCCAATAATGCGACATGCGCACCTTGAATAAAGTTACGAACGCAAAAGCGAATGTTTCATTGGACAAATCACTCATCATTGATTCTAATGGCACTTAAACAAATCTTTGTTATTGGACTAATGAAACAATACTTATGCGCATGTACGCTATACCTGATAGAAAAATTAAAATAAGGCTAATAGTGCCGTCGACAAACGAATAAGCTCAAGTCTTGATTTGGAACTTTTGGCTTCATTAAAGAAATACCTAGTTGTGAAAAATCCATTGAAGCTTTTTTTTACAACAAAACATATAAACAATATGACTCTCGGCTATATATAAATTGATCCATCAAGAGAAGCACTGGAAATCCGTTGGCTAAAATCTCTTTTTAAGAGGATCGTTTAGTCAATCATTATACTTGAACTATTTCCGGCGGATATTTCGCATTATTTGTGCTCTTTCTTTTAAAATCCGATTGATGGCGTTATCAATTGATCAATATATGTGGTTGTATTTTCTTATAGCATTATCCGAAAGGTTAGTTCTAAAGAAACTCCGGATTTCCATATTTACAAACGAATCGATCATTCCCTATCCTCTAATTAAAAAAAAACTACAATACGATTGTAAAGGCTTTTGAAACGATTACAACATACATGTTTTGTAAGTCGTAATTCTAAAGATAAAATATAAAAGTATATTTCATAAAAGAAAGAAAGAGAAGTTGATTTACTAATTTCGGTCGATATTTTTATTATAGTGGCCAGATGAGACGCCGCATGATGCCAATCAGTGCAATAATCCAGGGGTCAAGGTTTCGACATTAATGACACTGACTTCATAAAATATTGGTAGTAGTAAAGCAATATTTAAATTTGAAGTAAATAAATCTTTATATAAGACAAAATATATAAAATTGCTATTGATGAGAGAATACAGTTATTATTTAATCGTTCGATTCAACCATGATCTATTTTAATGTATTGATAAATTTCTGGTGGGTACAAAACACGCTTTACTACATAGAATGACAATTAACACTTTTTGGGGGAGAGGGAGTGACATCAATGTTAAACTAATGTGTTTATATATATTTCTTTAAACAATCTTTCTAGTAATCTTTTGATATCCTTTTTTTCTATCTCAAGTGCTCAACGGGAGCTTTTGTGAATTAATACAAAACGGATATCTCAAATACAAAATCACTAACTCAACTCTAAGATAGCATAGTAATATGATCAAACTAAATAACTGGCATGTGTCCTTTTCTAGTTCAAAAAGGATCATTAATTGAAGCAATCAGGTTTTGATTAAAATATTTGCTGCGTTCCGTGAACGGAAGAGAACTGTTTATGCGTCTCTTGCAATATCTTTGCTTAATTATTTATGTGTAAAGGCGTAAACGCGAACACTGGTCCATGTATTGTGCACATGTATGGGTTTTCTGGCCGACGAAAATCATTTTAAACCTCCGACAACTGTTCTTTTTAATAAGTTCTTATATATATTTATATGTATCAGAACTTTGATTCATTTTCATTGATCATATTACTATGCTATCTTAGAGTTGAGTTAGTCATTTTGTAGTTGAGATATCCGTTGTGTATTAATATGTTTAAAATAATAAAAGTCTTTTATTTTTGAAAAGTTTTATACTTTTCAGAATAGCTATCTATGGATATGTATAATTTGATTCAAATATTGAATCCGTTTTGGATGCAACTACGTTTCAGGCAGTGAAACATATTGATTGACACGAGAGTCACTGATACAAAGATAAACGGGGCCTCATTTTAATTTTTATACAGCGACACGAATAAAACAAATTAGACGTAATACTGTTTAATACATTATTCAGGCACAGTAATTTATCATTTTAAATGTATACAGCGAATCAAGTTAAACAAATTTGACGTTATTATGTTCAAGACATTTTTCAATCACAGTTATAAATCACTTTGCGTCGCAATTAAAAAAATATTTTGCGTGGTCGTATCTGCAAATTAAATAAAGTAATCATAGTAATTAATAACTTCTGTAACCTGACTACTCAGTTTCCATTTAACATTTTCAAAATAATAAACGTATCAATATTAGTAATGACACGATAGCTTCTGTGATGCAAGTAAAAACACTGTTTGCTTATGTATTTTAGCATGAAATTTAAACCATGCAAAGGAAAGGAAGCAGTCAAAGCTTAGAATTTTATAAAACTATACGCTATCCTTCAGTCAACCACGATAACATTCAAATTCAAGTCACAGCTCCCACTGTCTTCACTGTTTGAGGAATTAAAGACAGCAAAGAAGAGACTGGTACTTACCCAAAGAGACTCCCCGGATGAGCGGATCCGAGAAGCAGGCATTGTTTCCCGCACCAGAAGGAAATGGTCGGCCACAGAGACAAGAAAAAGAGGCACGCCATGATCCAGGCAGAAGTCAGGAGGTCAGAAGAAAACAGGAGACAAGCTAGAGCGGTAGAAATGGGAACACAGGGAGCATGGCCAACATGATAAACAATTGACAGGAAATTGACCTGGGACGAAATCCTGGAAGTATGACTCCATCATACTTTCCTTCCTCCTAAGGGCAGTCCATGACCTCCTACTATCACCCGAAAACCTCTGCCTTTGGCGCCACGACAAACTCCTCAGAGATGTGGCTGACTGGCTTGAACAAGAAAGGAAAAAGGAACGCAGTAGTTCCCAGCGACACATGATCAACTTCGTGAAGCCGGGTGAAACTGCACAGAGACAGCCGACACAGAAAACCTCAATCCTAAATGGCGCAACCGGATGGAGCATGAAGGTTGACCTTGACAAGAAGCTGGTTTTTGCAAGTATCGTGCAGACAAACCTCAGGCCCGACATCGTACTGTGGTCAGAGGCTGGGAAACGACTCATCGTGATCGAATTAACTGTAATTTGGGAAACCAGATGCGAGGAGGCCCACAAGAGAAAAAAGTTCAAGTATACAGAGCTGCTAGAAGCTTTCAACCAAAGAGGCTGGCGTACTTGGTTGGTCCCCATAGAAGAAGGCGCTACAGGATTCTGTGCACAATCCGTGTGCCGACTGATGTCAGCGGTCGGGTCTTCTGGCAAGGATTAAAAGGCGGACTATCCGGAAACTGAGCCAAGCTGCAGAACGGTCGTCCAGCTGGTTGTGGCTGAGGCGAGTGGATGCAACTGGAAGAAGAAGAGCTATCGACATTCACACCGTAGCTACGATGGGCCCACCCTCACGAGATGCCTATGGTTTAGGGGCGACATATTGACGACGGGATCACTCCATGCTGATGATGAATGTCGATCAGCAATACACAACCACCATATAACCCGAGTCTACAGGAGATCCACGGGTGTGTGTGATATTATATTCAACTAAATAAAAAAGTATGAACACACGAACTAGTTTGTAATTGCTGTTATTTATTTGTGTATGTTGATGTCTTCCCAAAGAAAATTCTTCATGAAAAGGACCGTGTTTAACCCATTTATGCCTAGCGTATAGAAAAAAAGGCCTTGGCAAACAGCGTAGACCCAGATGAGACGCTGCATGGATCGGCGTCTCATCAGGGTCTGCGCTGTTTGCTTAAAGGAATTTATGTAAGAAATATTCTAAATATAGAAATAAATAAATACATCCCTAATTTTGGAAAAAAGATGATCCAATTTAGAAGGATGGGAGAGTCCACTAGGCATAAATGGGTTAACATTCACCAATTTCAACAGCCTTGGAATGAAGTTTAGTTGTCTACCTGATTATTACAGAATGTTTTGTGTAGCCATTTCACTAATTGCAGAATATTGCTGTGTTAAAAGAAACGTATAGCGAAATGTCAGATTGTTTAGCTGTTAAACGCCAGTCGCGAAAATGTGATTTTTCTTTTGCATTTATAAGGACTTTGGAACATTTTCGTTTATGCTAAGTCGTGGATGTGGTTATATGTTCAGAAGCTTCTATCTTTCGTGAATAAGTTTTTCCCGTTCTTTTCTTCTTCCGTTTCCGATGATTTTCGGCAATAAGCCCCACTTGTATATTCCAGCCGTGTTTTGTTTACTGTTTTTTCCCTTTCATGTCGATTGAGAGCTATTTTCAAGTTTGCGTATTACAGTATCTCTTTTGTTTATTAAGACTCTGCGTTTTGTCTTTTCCCTTTTTCAAACTCACCCTGTACCTTTTTTCATGTAAGACACCGGATTTCCTCCTCCATACGATCGATCTTGTATTGACATTATGGTTGGTTGTACTTAACAAAAGTAAACTTCCGGATTTGCTTTGAACTCCGCCCACAACACCTACCGACAGTTCAGAAAACACGCACCATATAAGTTTATTTTAAAGTTAAAACAATATCAAAAATGGCGTTTTTTTTCGTTCAGTTTGTCCGTTCAAAAACGGATCATGCGATCTTCCACATCTAAACTTCATGTTGATGACAAATTTGAAGGTTCACATTAAAGCCCCATTTTTACTAAAAAATCAACGAAAATTTGTTTCAATATTTCGTAAAATAAAGGAAAAAAATTAAACATCAGTGTTCCATATAGCAATTTCCGAAATTTCAACGCCAGATGTGGTCTGGTAACATAGATGTTTGTAGATATAAAATGCACGTTTTTCTTTATTTGTGACACAATTAATTCCATTTTAATTACCCGCAGTGATATCTATTCATACGACACATGAACACTAACATGGTACCATTTTAGTGTTCTTGTGTCGTATGAATAGATATCGTCACGGGAAATTAAAATGGAATTTTTTTTATGTCAAAATTTAATTAAAACGAGCATTTTGTATCTACAAACATCCATGTTACCAGACCACATCTGGCGTTGAGATTTTGGATGTTGCTATTGGGAACACTGATTTTTAATTGGGTAACTTTATTTTACGAAATACTGTACGAATTTTTCGTTATTTTTGGTTATAAATGAGGCTTTAATTGTTTGAGAAAGTTGGAAGTAGCTCGCTCTAAAAGCTTAAGAGAACATTTTATGCTTCTCCAATTACCGGTTAATGGCTACCTTAAAGAATTCGTTACTCAAGCATCTGTGGATCATGTGGTATTATAAATGTCTTGCACATCTCAACTTCATGGTTATGGCATGCATCATGTTTCAATTCGGTTGAGAAATGTGGACGTTGTTCAGGTCACACATTTTTAAACAGTGTATGAGGACTGCCTGACCAACCGACCATTACTGACATAAAACTTCATAACAAACTCTGCAGGGGTATAATTCAATGTATTTATTTCATCAAATGTACGTACGTTATGAACATCTGATAATCAAAAAGTGGTATACACCCTTTCAGTTATTCGCATTTACTAGTGTTAGAGTTGTGTCCCTTAGCCGGATGTGACGGCATGCGGGGATAAAAAAATCAACCGAAGAGAAAATTGTACAGTGTAGCTTAAAAAAATCATCGTCTCTTGCACTATAAATGCGTAAGTTGCACAAATATTTCATTTTTTTTTTTATTATATTGATGCATATTAAAGCCATCGCTTTTTGTATATTTCATTTAAGTAGCTGAAATGTAAAAAAATACATTAAACATTCCGTTCAATTTCAATGACTGGGTGTCAAGACAAATTTCATGTTCGTACATAAACTTTGAACTTAAATCAAAGATCTAAAAATATTGATAGATCTTTGCTTAAATGTAAATAAATTATATAAATTCCAAATATTGAAAAAAGCGCCTTATCATGATTTATTTTCCGATAGTTTATATTTTTAAGGGTATTGATTATTGGCATAATGTGATTAGAGGGCTGTTTTCACCACTTTGGGAACATAACCTATACCATCGAAAATCGGAATTGAATCGTCAATTTTCTAGATATTTTTGTGTATTCGTACTCAATTGTTTGTTGTAAAAGTTACATGAATGTTTTTTAAAGAAGCTATAATGCTTAAAACCTGCCTTTTTATTTTGTTGCAGCTGTATTCCAAGTTTGTGTCTGGGGCTGTTTTACTTCAACTCCCAGAAAGATGCAAAGTTATAGAGTTGAGATTATGGTTGAAATGCCGGGGACATTTACATTTTACTAATTTATTTGTCATATTTATTAATTGTTTGGTAATTCATGAAAGTGATAACCGGTAAAAAGTAATATAGAGTATTTAAATAATATCGATTAGATATAAAAGTATTCATTTTTGTATTATTATTTTATTGTCAGGGTTTGTGAGATTTACGTCAAATCATATTTATTTATTTTAAGTTAAAATAAATAAATATGATTTGACGTAAATCTCTTGACATACTGGAGGGTATCATGAGAGGGGTTGTGTATTTATTGATTTTATCTGGCAGTTTGCACGGGTGTTAATACACCGCGTTAAATCTATAGTCGAAGAAAATTGACGTGTTATTCACAGTTCGGCGTCTAGCAATTAAGGCAGCCCGACTATCGTTACCTTCAAATGACCAATCAATTTTAGTGTTATATACATACATCAACTCGGAATGTAGTTGCTCAAATATTAACCAATTTCATTTGTTTTGTAATAATAATAAATTAATATACGGTCGAGAGCGTTCATTCAAACTCGCCATATTTTCAAGATACGTCTACAATTTATATTCTAACAACTATTCAGTTAAAGAAATTCATAATGCCTCCCTCTCGTGTTTGGAATTATTTTACGCGTTTTATAGCGATAAACTGTTTTTGTGTGTGCACACTGCATGTACATAATAATTACGAAACTTGAATACTAGTTCATATACGCATGTTGTCTGAATGTTGTACCAGTATGTTGTTGCTACGTTTTCTTTGTGTAAATAAAAAACAACTTGTGCACTAAGGTTTTTGTTTGTATTTATTTTAAAGTACAAATGAGGA